>JAGFNQ010003491.1:0-76780 GCA_024364735.1 Boesenbergia rotunda
GGATTTAATTAATGTATGTTGATACATTCTTTATCATTCTTCTCACATAAGCTCAATTTGTATTTCTAGGATAATCACTCGATCATGTCTTCTCTAATTTGCGTTCCATTTTGGACACCAATAAACTGACTGGGCAAAACTTCATGGACTGGCTTAGAAACCTAAGGATAGTCCTCAAGGCAGAAAAGCTTGCTTATGTCCTTAAAGAACAACTTCCCAACCGTCCTCCTGAAGATGCAAACTCCAGACCAGTTTCCTGAGCTGCTCAAACCTGCTGAAGACTGTAGAGCCTTGTAAAGCAGGATCAGAAGACGATACTGTTAGTTGGTTCCTCGAAGAAAGGTTCTAAGAGGAAGGTCAAAGAACAGAATAAGGGAAAGAAAAAAAAGACCAAAAAGACTGAAAGGCACCAAAAGGCACTTGCCATCACTGTGGCAAGAGGGCCACAAGCAAAGAAACTGCAAGGTTTATCTTGAGTCCTTGAAGAGGAAGGCATCCGATGCCCCATCCTCTTCAGGTATCTTCGTTATTGAATGTCACTCTATTTCCTCAATACCTGGGTACTTGATACTGGGTGTAGCTCACATATATGTAATGACATACAGGGCTAAGGAATAGAAGAAGACTCGTCAAGGGAGAAGCGAATTGCGAGTTGGAAATGGAGCAAAGATTGCTGCTGTTGCCATCGGAACTATTTGCTAAAGCTCCCTACTGGACGTGTCTTAGAATTGGATAATTGTTATTTTGTTCCTTCATTAATAAAGAACATTGTATCTATTTCATGTTTGAATGAAAAGGGTCATCATTTAACTTTTAGTAACAATTGTTGTCACATAACTTTAAATGGCGTTCTTTATGGGACTGGAACTTTGTGCAATGGTATCTACACGTTAGATTTATCCGGTGACGTTTTCAATATTGAAGTTAGCAACAAACGTGCTCGAATAGATAATCGAATAGACTCCTACACGTGGCATTGTCGTCTTGGCCATGTAAGTAAGAAACGCATGACCAAATTACACCGATATGGAATTCTGGAATCATTTGAACCCGGTTCATTTGATACATGCGAATCATGCTTAAAAGGCAAGATGACCAAATTACCCTTTTCCGGAAAAGGTAATCCAGTGGGAGAATTGCTTGGTCTAATACATACTGATGTATGTGGACCAATGTCAACTCTTGCACAAGGAGGCTATAGCAACTTCATTACCTTTATCGATGATCACTCACGATTGGTATGTGTTCTTGATGAAACACAAATCTGAAGCTTTTGAGAAATTCAAAGAGTTCAGAAATGAAGTAGAGAAACAGCTTGGCAAAAGTATTAAGATACTTCGATCCGAGCGGGGTGGTGAATACTTAAGTCAAGAGTTTCAAGATTATCTTAGGGACAATGGGATATTGTCCCAATGGACTCCGCCGTATACACCACAGCATAATGGTGTATCTGAGAGGCGCAACCGAACCTTGATGGACATGGTTAGGTCGATGATGAATCATGCAATTCTTCCAAAATCCTTTTGGGGCTATGCACTTAAGACAGCTGTTTACTTGCTAAACAGAGTCCCGACCAAGGTAGACTCTACTACTCCATATGAGACATGGAATAGTAAGAAACCTCACTTAACTCACCTTAAGATATGGGGTTGTCCTGCTTATGTGAAGCGGACTATATCAGACAAATTGGATGCTAAGTCTGATAAATGTCTATTTATTAGATACCCTAAGGAAACGAAGGGTTACCAATTCTATCATCCCTTGGAACAAAAGGTGTTTGTTTCAAGGCATGCTGTATTTCTGGAAAAGGAATTTCTTTTACAAGAAAACAGTGGGAGTGGCATTGAACTTGATGAAGTTCAAGAAACTCCAATAGACATTACAGAGACACCTAGTCTAGACCCACAACCAATAACTCATAATGATGAGCTATCAGTTGAACCTAAAATAACACCACCTCTTCGTTGGTCTGATAGGACACGTAATATTCCAGAGAGATACGGATTTCTCATAAGTGAATCGAACGACGTGTTACTCATAAGCGATGACGAACTTATCAGTTATGAAGATGTTCTGAAAAGTTCAGAAAGGGACAAATGGCTTGAAGCCATGAAGTCGGAAATGGATTCCATGTACGAAAATCAAGTATGGGACTTGGTTAACCCACCTGAAGGGATTAAGCCCATAGGGTGCAAGTGGGTTTTCAAGAAGAAAAACCGACATGGAAGGTAATGTTGTTACATTTAAAGCTAGACTAGTGGCAAAAGGATATCGTCAGAAACAAGGAATTGATTATGACGAAACCTATTCGCCAGTAGCTATGCTTAAATCCATTCGGATGCTTCTAGCCATAGCAGCTCATTATGATTATGAGATATGGCAAATGGATGTGAAAACAGCTTTCCTTAATGGAAACCTGCTTGAGGATGTATACATGATACAACCTGAAGGTTTCACATCGGTTGATAAAACCAAAGTATGCAAGCTTCGACGATCCATATATGGACTGAAGCAAGCATCCAGGAGCTGGAACATCCGTTTTGATGAGACAATCAAAGAGTTTGATTTCTCACAAAATCCTGACGAACCTTGTGTGTACAAGAAGGTTAGTGGGAGTGCAGTCGTATTCCTAGTATTATATGTCGATGACATATTACTTATAGGAAACGATATATCAGTCTTACAGTTGGTTAAAATTTGGTTGTCCAAAACTTTCTCCATGAAAGGCCTGGGAGAAGCAACCTATATCCTTGGGATTAGAATCTATAGAAATAGATCAAAACGGTTGCTTGGTCTTTCGCAGTCTACATATATAGACCGAGTGCTAAAAAGGTTTAGCATGTCGGAATACAAGAAAGGTTACCTTCCCATCAGGCATGGGATCAACCTTTCAAAGTCTATGTGTCCGCGCACAGAAGACGAGAGGATTTGTATGAATAAGATTCCTTATGCATTCGCAATAGGATCTATCATATATGCTATGTTATGTACTAGGCCCGATGTATCATATGCTCTGAGCGTCACGAGCAGATACCAGTCTGATCCAGGAATGGATCATTGGGTGGCTGTCAAGACAATCCTTAAGTACTTAAGAAGAACTAAGGATATGTTCCTAATATATGGAGAAGGAGATATGGTAATACATGGGTATACAGATGCCAGTTTCCAGACAGATAAGGATGACTCCAAATCTCAGTCTGGATACGTATTTACTTTGAATGGAGGCGCAATAAGTTGGAAGAGTTCCAAACAAGACACCGTAGCGGATTCTACCACGGAAGCAGTCTGGATCAAGAAGTTCGTCTCAGAACTTGGTGTGGTTCCAACCATTGATGAAGCAATATCGGTTTATTGCGACAACAATGGAGCTATTGCACAAGCAAAGGAACCAAGGTCTCATCAATGATCCAAACATGTGCTTCGCCGCTATCATCTGATCAGAGAGATTATAAGTAGGAATGATATACAAATTGAGAAAATTCCCACTGAAAGGAATTTAGCGGATCCTTTAACTAAGGCCTTGCCTCAAAGCATGTTTGAGGGTAATGTTAGAGCCTGTGGTATTGGATACCATAGCGATTGGCATTAGGCCAAGTGGGAGTTTGTTAGTAATATGAGAGAAGTGTCCTAAGGCAATCGCCTTATGATTGTAATCATTTACTTTAATAAATGAATATTCATTATTTGAGTATACATGTTAATGTATTTGATTGAGATCGTAAACTCATTTACTGAATGTCCGCAATACAATTCACAGCATGAGAGAATTTGTGATGAATTCACAACTAGTGATTATCTCTACATGTGCAATTGTGAAGTATTGAAATTGTCCCTAGTCGATGAATTGATAAATAAGGACATTATCAATTCTGTTGAGACTAGCATGGGTTATTCTCTAATCAGCTGATTCTCACTGGCTGGTGACATTGGGATGTTCGGAGATAAACATGAATGCTAGTTAAGGGAACTAGTTCATTGGAGTGACTGGCTGTAAAACTTCACATGGTAGTCTACATATAGACATGTCAGTGAAGTTATTACTGCAGCTTAAGTGCGATGTTCCTTTGACTTGCGGTGTTCAAGTCATCTTGGTCATGGAGACTTATACTTTAACATCTTAAGCAAGCATCTCCAAGGAGGTGTGGACCCAGGATGGTTGGGTATAAGCCGAAGTGCCCGAAGATGTTTGAACATCTTACAAAGGATTCACCACTCCTTGCGAGGGGATGTATACCCAAGGCCTATCGTCGGATTATTACTCAAAGTCTCTGGCCAGAGCATGACATGTTCAGAGTATTAGTCTCAGAAATACATGAGAGTAATTAGAATCCATTGGACGAGAAAGACATTACTTGGGCTAGGTGTGACGTAGTCAGCCTAGTGGGGACTGACACATATAGACCATGTCCTGAACCAAGTGGGTATAAGATGGTGAAGGGAATGAGGCACGATTCATTAGAGCTGCTGAAGGGTTTCAGAATTATTTTTGAGGTCAACCGTTGATCTTTCGATTAATTGGGGGTCATGATGTACTACTAGGTGCCACTCATGATCGTTTATAATTGGTTGATTATAGACGGCCAACATAAATCGAAAGCCTATTTAGTCACACGCACTACGAGTAATCCGAGGGATTTAAAACGAGTTGAAAATTGGATTTTCCAATCAAGAGAAATAAGTCGAATATGAATTTATCAGAGGCGCATCGGAAGCTTAAAATGGCTAAGTCTTTTGAAGGCTTATTGGACGAATTAAATGAGTTTAATTCGTAATGGTTTTGGCTTGGTGTGGCCGGCCAAAGAGGGTGCCCACCCTCTTTGGTTTGGTCGGCCACAACAAGGAGGGAAACCAATTTATTTGGTTTAAATTATAAAATAAATCAAGCGCGATTTGTTTTATAAAATTATGGATAAATAAATTTATATAAAGAAATTTATATAAAGAGATTTATTTTCATGGAAATTAAAATAAACCTTGGATTGGTTTATTTTATTTTATAAAATCAATTATGAATTGATTTTTCCATGATAAGAAAAATCTATATAATAAATTTATTCTTATTATGGAAATTAAAAAGAACCATGGATTGATTTATTTTATTTTATAAAATCAATTATGAATTGATTTTTCCATGATAAGAAAAATTTATATAATAAATTTATTCTTTTTATAGAAATTAAAATGAACCATAGATTGGTTTATTTTATTTTATAAAATCAATTATGAATTGATTTTTCCATGATAAGAAAAATTTATAATAAATTTCTTGTAAAATTTTATTCCATAATAAAAGGGGAGACATGGTTGTTTTTATTATAAATTGAGTTATAATAAAAACTTGGTATAACGGAATAATTCATAGAAAAATTTATAAGATAAATTTCTTATGAAAAATTCCGTTAAAAGGAGACTTGGCGATTAAGAGGCTACTATATGAAGGTACCAAGGCAAAGCTTGGAAATTAATTCAAGAGATCAAGGATTCTTGCCTAGCCTCTTTTCTTCTCCTTCTCTCCCTCTCCCTCCCAAGTGGGCGCCGGTCCTAGAGAGCTCCTCTAGGGTTGCCGCGAGCCAACTCCACCAAGAAGGCGCCGAAGAAGAAGAAGAAGCGGGTCACGACCCCCTCCTTCCTTCCCCTGGAATCTTGATTCCGTTACTTGGTGGTTAGTTTCCATCCTCTCTCTTGATATTCTAGTTGTGCCTTTGGAGAATCTAGCAGTTCTTGTCGGCACGAAACTCGTGGCTTTGCGAAGTCATCCCGAAGAGAACTCGGCGTGGACGCGAATAGAGGCGGAGCTTCCAAGGGACGCTACGGTTGGATCTCGTCCCTTACTTCAAGTTACGCGAGGTATTGAGTAAATTAGTTTACTTTCTGCAAAATTTTAATTTATGATCATGTCCACACATCATAAGGTTGCATGCTAGATATGTGGTTAAAATAATTTGAGAAATTATTTATGCTAATTCTTCCGCTGCACGTAATTATTTTTTAAAATTACGAACCCGTATCCATGTCAACATGCACCCGGTCCCAACAAACTGGTGCCAGCCAAATTCGACCGTTGACACTCCCAACGTTCGAATTTGCCAGCTCACCAGCCACCTACCAGTCGACTGCCCCCAGAGCAGTCGACTGGTCCCCAGCTGAATCCCTTCCCGAGTACATTCACACAGCACTCGATCCTCACGACTCGACTGACTCCTCATCCGCAGCCTCGACTATTGCCTTCGTGCCCTCTTCATGGCACCAGTCCCTCGGATGCACGCAAGCCTCCATCTTGTCTCCATGTCATCCTTCACGCATGCCTCGAAGTCCGCATCCATCAGCTCATCGTCCCTGCTCACCAAGGTCCCTCGGATGCGCACGCAAGCCTCCAGCTTGCCTCCATGCCATCCTTCACCGTACCAAGACCGTCCAGTCAAGTCCATATGTGTAACATGTACAACCTGCACACTCAACATACACATATAAGAATACAAGGGAAAACCTAACTTAAACCCTTTGCCCAAACATCAAAACCTATGGTCACTCCGGACCATCTTAGGGCTGATTGCTCCAACAACCGGGACTCGGCTTCACTCACTGGGATTTCATCCAACCTAGCCCTCTAGGCTAGGACCTGACCCTCCAAGCCAGGATTTCATCAACCTAGCCCTCCAAGCTAGGACCTGACCCTCCAAGCCAGGATTTCATCAACCTAGCCCTCCAGGCTAGGACCTGACCCTCCAAGTCAGGACTTTTTCACACCTAACCCTCCAGGTTAGGACTTTTCAACACCTAGCCCTCCAAGCTAGGACTTTTCACACCTAACCCCAGGTTAGGACTTTTCAACACCTAGCCCTCCAAGCTAGGACTTTTTACACCTAACCCTCCAGGTTAGGACTTTTCCACACCTAACCGTCCAGGTTAGGATTTTCCCACAAGGTATGCCTAGTCCACGACCAGGACTTAATCCCAATCATCTTATCATCCTAAACTAAAATCGGTGTCAACACCGAAACAACAATCAGGGTTAGACTGCATCAACATTAGGTACCCAAACTTTGGGACCTAATGCATCTACAATGAAGGTCTTTGGCACCCATGCCTTAGTCATTTTCTTCTTAAGTCCATGAATCCTAGAATTATTTGGTGATATAATATGGGTTCTAGACATTAATGACATGAAGCTTGGTTCTTTAGGTTGGTAACCTAAACCAACCTTATTGTAAATCGCTTTTTGAGAATTGAGGATCATATCTAAGGTCATGGAGCTAGTTGAGAATTTCTCAAGAAAATTCTTGAGTTTCTCAACCTCACTCTTCAAACCCTTGTTCTCATCCTCAAGAATTTTAACATGCAAGTCATCAATATCATGATCCTTAGATGTTTTCAATTTTTCTACTTCCAATTTTAATGATTTAACCTTGTTCTTAGATTTTTTAAGCAAGTTAGTTAAGCATGCTATAGTTCTATAACACTTATCTAACTCGGGAGAAATTATCTCTTCATCATCCGAATATGATAAAGTCGCGGTTGAGAAGTCACTTGATTCGTTATCACTCTCCTTGTTTGGATCTTCTAGTGCCATGAGAGCCATGTGACAGAAGCTCTTCTCCTCCTCCTTTTCCTTCTTCTTCTCCTTCTTCTTCTTTCTTCTGTCCCCTGCCACAAAAGCCACACCCTTCTCCTTTGGGCTTTGGTTAGCGATCTCATGTAGTTTCATTTCACAAAATAAATCTTCTAATTTAACAATGGAAAGATCCTTGGAAACCTTGTAGGCATCCACCATGGATGACCATAAGACATTCCGAGGAAAAGATTTTAGTACGTACCTTACAAGGTTGCGATTCTCGACCTTCTCATCAATGGAATGTAAACCGTTAAGTATTTCTTTGAATCGACCATGGAGTTCACTTACGGTTTCGGACTCCTTCATGGTGAGGTTTTGGAGTTGGTTGAGAAAAGATCTCTCTTGGCTATTCTTGAATCATGGGTGCCTTCATGAAGCGCAATGAGCTTGTTCCATAAGTCCTTGGCACTGGTGAAGGGACCAACTTTGATCAACTGCTCCTTGGTCATCCCACACTGCAGGGTGACCACAGCCTTTGCATCAGCTTCCCCCTTTCTTATCTATTCTGCCGACCACCTTGAGAACTCGAGCTCTTTTCCCTCAGCATCCTTTGGAGGGGAGAAACCCCCCTTGATTGAGAACCACATGCTGATATTGGTCTTCAAATAATATTCCATTCGGGATCTCCAGTACGGAAAATTAGTTCTATCCAAGAACGGGGGTCTGTTTGTGCTGCAGCCTTCTCCTCCCAATGCCATCTTCTTGCTCTTCGGGTGTTAGTCCGTTTGAAAGAGCCCCAGGCTCTAATACCACTTGTTGGACCTTGGATGGCTAGAGAGGGGGGTGTGAATAGCCAGACACACAAACTTTTACTTCTTTGAACTTTCTGCGATTAGGTTAGCAACGGAAGAAAACACAGAAAGACAGAAACATAAACAGAAAATAGAAAGAACAAACGCTAACTCAAAGATGTACAAGGTTCGGGGATAACTTGCCCCTACTCTATGGCGTGCCCGTGAGGTGGGCGATCCCTTGATCGTCAGCAGATCAAGCCCTGGATCTCCGGATATAAAAGCCTCCTTCTCGGTAGAGTAACCTCTCCACAGATCTCACTGATGAATGAGCTTGAGTATAGGAGATCACGAGAAGAAAGCTCTCACAATAGATGGAGCAGAAAATGCTCAAGTAAGAACATTACAGAGAGCACAACAACCCAGCAAAACCCATAGCAAAACCCTTTGCTTGTCTTCTGTATATTCTCCTTCTTATTCTTGTGTCTGCATCGCCAGCCTCTCCCTCTTAAACTTCCTCCTGCTCATCGCCCAGCTTCGTTAGCACCCACTGAACCACAGCCTGACCCACTGACCATCATAGAGCACTCAGTTCACTGAAGACCTCTTCAACTGAGCCTCGGTCAGTCGCCAGCCGCGCCAGAAGCCGTTGAAACCTGCGAATGGAAAACAAACAAACCTGACCGAAGCGAAAGTCGCCCATTGATCCTCCTTCTTGGTTTGTGTCATCCCTGTATCACCTGCATACTCATCAGAGGCTTAGCACAGCATATCAAAAGGAAATCAGCAGTGTAACAGAGAAATCAGAAGCGATTCAGAGCATTATCAGAAGTCTGACAATGTTTTCAAATTAAAGTTCAGACACTGATTGTTCACCAGACCGATCAGTGAAGATCCTGATCGATCAGGCTCCTGCCTTATCGGTCCAGTGAAACTGTGATCAGCCACACTGACCGATCAAGGATCGAGGATCTAAACCTGCGATCGGTCATACTGACCGATCAGGGATCGAGGATCGGTCACCAGACCAATCCACCATCTTGCTGGAGTTTCCTCCAACTCCCACCAGTCAAAGGCACTGGATCGGTCCCATGACCGATCAGGTTATTCCCTGATCGGTCCAAGGGACCGATCAGGTCACCTCTGGACCGATCAGGAACCCTCCTGATCGGTCCAGGAGGATCCTGATCGGTCACTAGGACCGATCAGGGTTTTCTCCAGACTTTTCTGATCCCTCTCTGATCGTTCAGAGGCCAAACATAAACATTCTGTTCTCTTTCTGATCGTTCACCAGAACGATCAGACACCCTAGATCGGTCACCAGACCGATCTATTACCAAGTGAGCTCGTGCCAACTCTTGAATGGACTTCAGACCGATCCAGTCACTTGGCGGACTCATGCTCAGTCACCTAGCTTCACTCGCTAGTACCTGGCTTCACTCACCGGGATTTCTTCCACCTAGCTTCACTCGCTAGGACCCGGCTTCACTCACCGGGATTTCAGTCACCCGACTTCACTCACCAGGATCCGGCTTCACTCACCGGGGTTTCCATCACCTGACTTCACTCACCGGGACCCGACTTCACTCATCGAGACACGGCTTCACTCACCGGGGTTTCCATCACCCGGCTTCACTCACCGGTGTTGGTGACGAGATGGCTATAGAGGGGGGGGGTGAATATAGCCTGACCCTCAAGGCTTATCCGTTTTCAACTTTCTCTGCACTTAGGTTAGCCACAGCGGAGGCAATACAAGTATAACAGCAGAAACGGAAATGCAGGGAAGGAAGAATACAAACCAATACGCTAACAATGGCCGTTTACAAGGTTCGGGGATAACTTGCCCCTACTCCTTGGCGTGCCCGTAATGTGGGCGATCCCTTGATCGTCGGCAGATCAAGCCCTGGTGAACCCGGATAAGATAGAGCCTCCTTCTCGGTGGAGAAACCTCTCCACAGATCTCACGGATGATATAATTTGAGTACAGGAGATCACACAAGAAGGAACACTCACAAAGCTCTCACAGGAATGCAACAAGATCGCTTAAGCACAAAGCAACAGAGAGCACGAACACAGCCCAGACAAACATCCCAAGTTTCTGTCTTGTTCGCCTCTGCTTCCAGCTTCGCCACGTAAGCTCTGCTCACCATCACAAGCTTCATCAGCACCCACTGAGCCAGCCTGAACCCACTGACCTCCCTGAGCACTCAGTCCACTGAAGACCTCCTCTCCAACTGAGCCTCTGTCAGTCGCCAGCTGCGTCAGTTGCCCGTTGAAACCTGAGAATGAGAAACAGCTAAACCTGATCAACGGAAAGCCTCCCATTGACCCTCCTTGAGTGTTTGAATCACCTGCTATCACCTGCACACTCCAACAGAGGCTTAGCAATGCATATCAAAACATATCAGCAGTGTATCAGAGAATCGGCAGTGAAAACAGACGCGATCAGAGCTTCTGACAGCGTATTTGAATTAAAGTGATCGGTCACCGGACCGATCAAAGAGCCTCCTGATCGGTCACCAGACTGATCAGGCTGGTTCCAGACCGATCAGGCTCCGTCCTGATCGATCCCCAACGCTCAATCAGAAATCGCGATTTCTTTGAGATTCTCCTGGATCAATCACCAGACCGATCCCAGGTCGTGGATCGTTCACTGGACCGATCCACCCTTATATCAGGCGATTTCTGAGCTTCGCAGTCCAGACCTCCTGATCGGTCACCAGACCGATCAGATCATGACCAGACCGATCAGGCTAGAGCCTGATCGATCATAGTGAGGAACCTGCGATGCTGGATCGTTCTCCGGAACGATCTGCACAGTGATCCTGATCGGTCTTCAGACCGATCAGGTTCAGATCAGCAAGGGAACTCAACCTCAACTGTTCGCTCCCTGATCGGTCACCCGACCGATCAGGAGCCAAGCAGTAGGTGAAACACACACTCCCTGATCGGTCACTGGATTGATCAGGAGCAGTACTGTAGGTTCCCAACCTCACTGTGTGCTCCCTGATCGGTCACCAGACCGATCAGTCGTTGCTGGATCGGTCACCAGACCGATCCACAACAGGGCAGCGTGCCAGCTTCCCTGACCGATCACCAGACCGATCAGGGACTCAAACTCAGCCCTCCAAGCTAAGTTTTCATCCACCTTAGCCCTCTAAGCTAAGGATTTTCCATCTAACTCTCCAAGTTGGGAATTTGCACCTAACCCTCCAAGTTAGGACTTTTCACCTAGCCCTCCAAGCTAGGACTTTTCTCCTAGCCCTCTAAGCTAGGACTTTTCACTCAACCCTTCCGAGTTAGAACTTCATTCAACTTAGCCCTCCAAGCTAGGCACCTGACCCTCCAAGCCAGGACTTTTTCACCTAATTCTCCAGGATGGGAATTTGCACCTAACCCTCCAAGTTAGGACTTTTCACCTAGCCCTCCAAGCTAGGACTTTTCACCCAACCCTTCCGAATTAGGACTTTTCCAACCTAGCTTCACTCACTAGGACCTGGCTTCACTCACCAGGGTTTTGGTCACCCGGCTTCACTCACCGGGACCCAGCTTCACTCACCAGGATTTCAACCTAGCTTCACTCACTAGGATTTCCATCACCTGGCTTCACTCACCAGGACCCGGCTTCACTCACCGGGATTTTCATCACACCTAACCCTCCAGGTTAGGATTTCTTCCATGCCAGCGTGCGATCTCCCAGATCCACCTGGACTTAACCCGAATTTCATTCAACCAAACTTAAATCATTGTCAAACACCAAAACAACAACCGGGCTAGACTGCATCAACAATCTCTCGCTTTTTGTTGTTTAACAACCCGATTTAAGTTTAGATATCAATCAATTGAAGTCCGTTCAATTCTCATAAGGGAATCATGATCCTCCCCCTATAATAACCATAAACTTAATCAGTCATTTTCTCCCCCTTTGTCAAACATCGAAAAGGGTATGGTTATTAAGTTTGAACATACCTCCCCCTCAAACACGGGTCTCTCCCCAAATCCAAAATGATCAAGGTTAAGTTTTGAATTGCACATGACAACATATACAAAATTATATCATGGTCAAACATGTATATGTTTCATATGACAAGTAAGTCAAAGGATGATTTTTGAAATGCATATGAGAGGCATATACCATAAATGTATCATGGCAATAATGTATATGCATCATATGACAATAATTATCGCAGTTCCATCAGACTGATGATCGATACAGAAAAATTTCTGATTTATCTACGAACGATCACTTTTCAGAAAAAATTTCTGTAATTCTGATTCGTTCAAGATCGGACTGCATTAACACTTGGACTTCCATGTGAAGACATATACAGAAGTATATCATGGTCAAATACGTATATGCTTCATAGGACGAGTAAGGAATGCAACTGTATCTGAAAAATAGTCCTGATTGGTCTCCGTGACCAACCAGGTCTGTTGATTGCATGACACAGAAGGATATCTGATTAGTCTGGGGAGTGATCAGATTTCAGAAAAATTTCGAAAACTCTGATACGTTCCTGATCAGACTGCATTAACAATTTGCATCCATAACAGGAGAGAGGACTCTATTGATATTCGTCATTTCAGAAAAATTTCTGAAACACGACATTAAGAATAAGAGTCATGACTCAACAAACCCTTTCTTATGAATTTGAACATTCCAACATAGGTTTGTATCAAATCACTATTAAGTACCAGGTTTGTATCACTTGAATAATTTTGTACTCACTTAGTACCAGGTTTGTACCAATGGATGATCAAGTATGTTTCAATTGTACTTGGTTTGTATCAGATTTGTGTGTGGTATGATCATTACACTGATACAAATTGATGAGAAGAGATTGGCTTGAGAAGTAGTTTGATACCTCTGATCAGCATTGATCTGATCGGTCACCGGACCGATCAGAACGGTGCCTGATCGGTCACCAGACCGATCAGGGTGGATTCAAAAGTCTGATTTGTTTGTTCCGGTTAGATTTCAGAATTCAGACTCAAACTTTCAGAAACCAAAAGACAGGTTCGTATCAAAACATGATTTTGGTCCCAAACTCTATGGTTGATCATTCAAAATAGATTTGTATCAAATTAACATTAAGTTTGTATCAAACTCAATGTATGATCAAGTTTGCTCAAAATATTTCTTTTTCAATTCCATAATCCCTAAATTTGTCTATCAGGTTTCAAGCATTCCTAAACCCCAATTCAATTAGATTTGATCCACTTGATTCTAAGGGTTCCCTTAATCAAAATATATATCATGATTTGTGTCAGAGCATAATAGTATTTTCTAAGCATGAACTTGAGTATCGAAACATGTTTGTATCAAAGCATGATCATATCAAGAAACCTTAGTTTGATACAAGGGAATCACTAGGTCATAGAAGGTTAAACAGTGAATTTTAAAACTCATGGTGATGCCTTGTGAGATTTTTATAATGATCAACCCAAACTATATGTTCATCTCGTTCTTAAACATGCATTCATGTGTTATAACACATACAAGATACTCATGGCATACTTGGGCTTGATATAAGACATTTCATAAACCATAACTTGCATGAAAACACAAATTGCAACAATAAAACCAATTCTTTTAAGCAATTCATGCCAAGAGCAAGTTACGTGTGAATCTAAACCCTTCATGCAATATATAAAAACAATTTCCAAGGCTTGTTGACTTATTTTGAAACTAGTGTAACCTTAGCCTTGGTTTGGAGCACCACTTATCAACAACCTATGTTGATAGATGCTCCCCCTCAATCAAAGCTATACAATTCTAAATATGAAGGTTTTAGGTGCCCAAATTTTGGGACCTAAAGAATCTACAATGAAAGACTTAGGCACCCATGCCTTAGTCATTTTCTTTTTGACTTTTTGAACCCTAGAATCATTTGATGATCTAAAATAGGTTCTTGACATTAAAGATATGACACTAGGTTCTTTAGGTTGGTAACCCAAACCAACCTTGTTGTACATCGCCCTTTGTGAGTTGAGTATCATATCTAATATTTTAGAGCTTGTTGAAAACTTCTCAAGAACATTCTTGAGGTTTTCAACTTCGCTCTTCAAGTCCTTATTTTCATTTTCAAGGGTCTTACCATGCAAGTCATCATGAAAATCATTAGCATCCTCATCCTTAGAGGTTTTCAATTTTTCTACCTCTAATCTCAAGGATTTAATCTTGTTCTTAGACTTTTTGAGCATGTTTGTCAAGCAAGCTATTGCTCTATAGCACTTATCTAGCTTGGGAGAAATTACCTCTTCATCATCCGAAGATGATGAAGGCGCGGTTGAGGAGTCACTTGATTCATCACTGCTCTCATTGGATGATTCTTCTAAGGCTACGAGAGCCACATGACAGTGGTTCTTTTCCTCCTCCTTCTCCTTCTTCTTCTTCCTGTCACATGCCACAAAAGCCAACCCTTTCTCCTTTGGGCTTTGGTTAGAGATCTCATGTAGTTCAATTTCACAAAATAGATCTTCTAACTTAACAAAAGATAAGTCCTTGGAAACTTGTAAGCATCCACCATGGATGACCACAAGGCATTCCTAGGAAATGATTTAAGGACATACCTAATAAGATCTCGGTTCTCTACCTTCTCATTTATGAAGTGTAGACCATTGAGGATTTCTTTGAATTTACTATGAAGCATACTTACAGTGTCACTTTCTCCCATTGTCAAATTCTGTAGTTGACTGAGAAGGAGGTCCCTCTTGGCTATCCTTGAGTCCCGGGTGCCCTCATGAAGCTCAATGAGCTTATTCCATAGATCTTTAGCACTTGTAAAAGGACCCACCTTGATCAACTCCTCCTTGATCAACCCACATTGCAAAGTGACCACCGCTTTGGCATTTGCTTCACTCTTTCTTACTTGCTCAGCCGACCAACTTGAGAAATCGAGGTCTTTTCCTTCAACATCTCTTGGAGGGATGAAACCTTCTTTGACCGAGAACCATATGCTCATGTTTGTCTTCAAATAAAACTCCATCTTCGATTTCCAATATTGAAAATCTATGCCGTCGAAGAGTGGAGGTCGGTTTGTGCTCATTCCTTCTCTTCCAGCCATCTTGTTGTAAGCTCTCGGATGTTAAGCCGTGAACAGAGCCCCAAGCTCTAATACCACTTGTTGGTGACGAGATGGCTATAGAGGGGGGGTGAATATAGCCTGACCCTCAAGGCTTAGCCGTTTTCAACTTTCTCTGCACTTAGGTTAGCCACAGCGGAAGCAATACAAGTATAACAGCAGAAACAGAAATGCAGGGAAGGAAGAATACAAACCAATACGCTAACAATAGTCGTTTACAAGGTTCGGGGATAACTTGCCCCTACTCCTTGGCGTGCCCGTAATGTGGGTGATCCCTTGATCGTCGGCAGATCAAGCCCCGGTGAACCCGGATAAGATAGACCCTCATTCTCAGTGGAGAAACCTCTCCACAAATCTCACGGATGATATAATTTGAGTACAGGAGATCACACAAGAAGGAACACTCACAAAGCTCTCATAGGAATGCAACAAGATCGCTTAAGCAAAAAGCAACAGAGAGCACGAACACAGCCCAGCCAAACTTCCCATGTTTCTGTCTTGTTCGCCTTTGCTTCCAGCTTCGCCACTTAAGCTCTGCTCACCATCACAAGCTTCATCAGCACCCACTGAGCCAGCCTGAACCCACTGACCTCCTTGAGCACTCAGTCCACTGAAGACTTCCTCTCCAGCTGAGCCTCCGTCAGTCGCCAGCTGCGTCAGTTGCCCGTTGAAACCTGAGAATGAGAAACAGCCAAACCTGCTCAACGGAAAGCCTCCCATTGACCCTCCTTGAGTATTTGAATCACCTGCTATCACCTGCACACTCCAACAGAGGCTTAGCAATGCATATCAAAACATATCAGCAGTGTATCAGAGAATCGGCAGTGAAAACAGACGCGATCAGAGCTTCTGACAGCGTATTTGAATTAAAGTGATCGGTCACCGGACCGATCAGAGAGCCTCCTGATCGGTCACCAGACCGATCAGGCTGGTTCCAGACTGATCAGGCTCCGTCCTGATCGATCCCCAATGCTCAATCAGAAATCGCGATTTCTTTGAGATTCTCCTGGATCGATCACCAGACCGATCCCAGGTCGTGGATCGTTCACTGGACCGATCCACCCTTATATCGGGCGATTTATGAGCTTCGCAGTCCAGACCTCCTGATCGGTCACCAGACCGATCAGGAAGCCTCCTGATCGGTCACCAGACCGATCAGATCATGACCAGACCGATCAGGCTAGAGCCTGATCGATCATAGTGAGGAACCTGCGATGCTGGATCGTTCTCCGGAACGATCTGCACAGTGATCCTGATCGGTCTTCAGACCGATCAGGTTCAGATCAGCAAGGGAACTCAACCTCAACTGTTCTCTCCCTGATCGGTCACTCGACCGATCAGGAGCTAAGCTGTAGGTGAAACACACACTCCCTGATCGGTCACTGGATCGATCAGGAGCAGTACAGTAGGTTCCCAACCTCACTGTGTGCTCCCTGATTGGTCACCAGACCGATCAGTCGTTGCTGGATCGGTCACTAGACCGATCCACAATAGGGCAGCGTGCCAGCTTCCTTGACCGATCACCAGACCGATCAGGGACTCAAACTCAGCCCTCCAAGCTAAGTTTCCATCCACCTTAGCCCTCCAAGCTAAGGATTTTCCATCTAACTCTCCAAGTTGGGAATTTGCACCTAACCCTCCAAGTTAGGACTTTTCACCTAGCCCTCCAAGCTAGGACTTTTCACCTAGCCCTCCAAGCTAGGACTTTTCACCCAACCCTTCCGACTTAGAACTTCATCCAACCTAGCCCTCCAAGCAAGGCACCTGACCCTCCAAGCCAGGACTTTTTCACCTAATTCTCCAGGATAGGAATTTGCACCTAACCCTCTAAGTTAGGACTTTTCACCTAGCCCTCCAAGCTAGGACTTTTCACCCAACCCTTCCGAATTAGGACTTTTCCATCCTAGCTTCACTCACTAGGACCTGGCTTCACTCACCAGGGTTTTGGTCACCCAGCTTCACTCACCGGGACCCGGCTTCACTCACCGGGATTTCAACCTAGCTTCACTCACTAGGATTTCCATCACCTGGCTTCACTCACCAGGACCCGGCTTCACTCACCGGGATTTTCATCACACCTAACCCTCCAGGTTAGGATTTCTTCCATGCCAGCGTGCCATCTCCCAGATCCACCTGGACTTAACCCGAATTTCATTCAACCAAACTTAAATCATTGTCAAACACCAAAACAACAACCGGACTAGACTGCATCAACAACCGGGACCCCGCTTCACTCACCGGGACCCAACTTTACTCACCGGGGTTTCCAACACCCGGCTTCACTCACCGGGGTTTCTATCACCCGGCTTCACTCACTAGGACTCGACTTACTCACTGGGGTTTCCATCACCCTGCTTCACTCACCGAGACTCGGCTTCACTCACCAGGGTTTCCATCACTCGGCTTCACTCACCGAGGTTTCCGTCACCCGGCTTCACTCACCGGGACCCGGCTTCACTCACCGGGATTTCCATTACCCGGCTTCACTCACCGGGACCCGGCTTCACTCACCGGGGTTTCCGTCACCTGGCTTCACTCACCAGGACCCGGCTTCACTCACCGGGGTTTCCGTCACCCGGCTTCACTCATCGGGACCCGGCTTCACTCACCGGGATTCGTGCCCAGTCCCCGACCAGGACTTAAGCCGAATTTACTCAACCAAACTAAAATCGGTGTCAACACCAAAACAACAATCGAGTCAGACTGCATTAACAAAGGGCAGATTCTATCCATATGCGAGTTTCGTTGCTACGGATGAACTTTGACCACACGTGGCAGGCGCCCAAGAACTCAGTATATAAAGGGGTTCGACCCCTCACTTTATGCATCCAAGTTTCCAATCTGTCTAGGCATTCTGTGCAAAGCAAAAATGCTACGACGAAACTTTGCAACCAAGGAGGCTACAGGAAGAAGCGCAGCGCTTCGGACTTCCAGAGTTGCCCGATATTTCTTTTGGTTTGCTTTTATTTACGAGCTGTATTTATTTATCATTTTTGTGTTTGTACATAAACTAGAAGACAGGTTTCTCCGCCTCCGGAAAGTCTGTAAAGGAGACCACTATTGGACTCACGCTGAGTACTTATGCCTTGGATGTACTGACCTTGGGGGGTTGGGAACCAAGTAAATCCCGCGAGTTTTTCTGCTGTCTTTCATTATTTTATTTTATATTTCCGCTACGTACTAACTTTGATAGAAAGACGAATGATCGAACAAAGTTTTTCGACGAAATTATTCGAGTCGATATTCACCATCCCTCTATTGATCGGCACCGATCCTACACACAAATTTTATCCCAACTCAAACGTCAACAGCTTCTCAGACGCCTGTGTTGCTGATGTGGAGGCTCTAGTCAGTGCGTGCTAACTCAGCTATGCCTAGGCTGAGTCACCGGTACACGGGCGCCCGAGACTTCTCGGGCGCATGTGTTCTCGGGCACCTGAATCCTCTCAAGCGCCTGTATTCTCTAGCACTCGAGTCCTCTCGGGCGCCTGAGTTATCGTGTGTCTCCATTTCGCTTAGCTGCAACACAGGGTTAGTCCAACAATAATATGTAAAGGAAATGCATGCAAGACAGCCAGTGTTGTCCAAACTTGACTTTCAAGTTACAACTGAAACCCTAGGTCGGACCGACGCCTATTGTTCCCTTTTCTAGGGAATGCGTCCTCACCTACTCTATTCTGGTGAAGTTACCTATTGCCAATCGGCACATCCGGTTGGACTTTTTCTCAACCTCCGAAGACTCCGAATCTTGCAACGTCTGTACCTTGACCCCCGGTCCCTACTTCTATCTGTTGTCCTTGTTAGGACCAAAAGAAATTTAGATATCTCCACAATGGTATGATATTGACTACTTTGGACCTACGCCCTCATGGTTTTGCTTTTGGACTCTCCCAAAAGGCCTCATTCCAAAGGAGATATCTTTTTTCCTTATAAGTCTATGATTTTTCCCATTTGTTTTCGATGTGGGACTATGTTTGCAATCTTGCAACCCCAATAATCCCCCCTCAAACAAAGGACCACAAGTCCCTCTCAAGTAGAAACTCTTTCCGTTTGATGTCCGATCCTCAACTCACCAAGACTTTCTGCCCCTCGGTCCACCCGACCTACTAGGATTTCACAGCCTAGCCGCAACTAGGACTTCTCTGCCTGGTATTTAGTCCTCTTGATCAAGACACGGGAGCCCACACATCCTTTATTCAAAGATTAACCCACATGGTTAGATCTAGATCATGGCTCTAGCTCGTGCTTCTTCTGGCGGTTAGTCCAGTGAAGAGCGACCTGACTCTGATACCAATTGTTAGAACCGGTGGTGTTGATAGAGGGGGGTGAATATCAACTCATAAAAACCTCATTGGATCTTCGTTGATTGTTCGCTTAGATCAGAGTGTTTAGTAGCAGCAGAATAATAAAAATAGAAATGAACACAACAAGAACACGTGGGATTTACTTGGTTCCCAACCCGCTAGGGTCAGTACGTCCATGGCCTAATTACGGGTAGCGTCCATCCACTAGTGGTCTCCTTTTCGAAATTTCTGGAGGCGAATAAACCCGTCTTACAGTTTGAATACAAGCATAATAATATAAAGAATTACAACTATAAGTAAAAGCAAACCAAACTAGAAGATGATGATCCTGACCGATCTGGAACTCCGAAGCGTCGCGCACTTCCTCCTGGAGCCTCCTTAGTCTCAGAGCTTCATCTCAGCACTTTTTCTTTGCACAGAGTTGTTAGTGATATGAGAAAAGTGTCCTAAGGCAATCGCCTTATGATTGTAATCATTTATTTTAATAAATGAATATTCACTATTTGAGTATACATGTTTATGTATTTGATTGAGATCTTAAACTCATTTACTGAATGTCCAGAATACAAGTCACAGCATGAGAGAATTTGTGATAAATTCACAACTAGTGATTATTTCTACATGTGCAATTGTGAAGTATTAAAATTGTCCCTAGTCGATGAATTGATAAATATGGACACTATCAATTTTGTTGAGACTAGCATGGGTTATTCTCTAATCAGCTGATTCTCACTGGCTGGTGACATTAGGATGTCCGGAGATAAACATGAATGCTAGTTAAGGGAACTAGTTCATTGGAGTGACTGGCTGTAAAACTTCATATGGTAGTCTACATATAGATATATCAGTGAAGTTCTTACTGCAGCTTAAGTGCGATGTTCCTTTGACTTGCGGTGTTCAAGTCATCTTGGTCATGGAGACTTATACTTTGACATCTTAAGCAAGCATCTCCAAGGAGGTGTGGACCCAGGATGATTGGGTATAAGCCGAAGTGCCTGAAGATGTTTGAACAGCCTACAAAGGATTCACCACTCCTTGCGAGGAGATGTATACCCAAGGCCTATCGTCGGATTGTTACTCGAAGTCTCTGGCCAGAGCATGACATGTTCAAAGTATGAATCTCTTAGATACATGAGAGTAATTAGAATCCGTAGGACGAGAAAACATTACTTGGGCTAGGTGTGACGTAGTCAGCCTAGTGGGGACTGACACACATAGACTATGTCCTGAACCAAGTGGGTATAAGATGGTGAAGGGAATGAGGCACGATTCATTAGAGCTGCTGAAGGGTTTCAAAATAATTTCTGAGGTCAACCGTTGATCTTTCGATTAATTGGGGATCATGATGTACTACTAGGTGCCACTCATGATCGTTCTATAATTGATAATTATAGACGGCCAACATAAATCGAAAGCCTATTTAGTCACACGCACTACGAGTAATCCGAGGGATTTAAAACGAGTTGAAAATTGGATTTTCTGATCAAGAGAGATAAGACGAACTTGAATTTTTCAGAGACGCATCGGAAGCATAAAATGGCTAAGTCTTTTGAAGACTTATCGGACGAATTAAATGAGTTTAATTCGTGAGATCATGGCTTAGGTTTGGCCGGCCAAAGAGGGTCCTCACCCTCTTTGTTTGGCCGGCCACATTAAAAGGGGAGAACCAAGTTTTTTGGTTCAAATTATAAAATAAACCGAGCGCGGTTTGTTTTATAAAATTATGGATAAAGAAATTTATATAAATGAATTTATTTTTCATGGAATTTAAAATGAACCATGGATTGATTTATTTTATTTTATAAAATCAATAATGGATTGATTTACCATGATAAAGAAATTTATATAAAGTAATTTCTTTCCATAATAAAAGGGGAGACATGGTTGTTTTTATTGTAAATTAAATTATGATAAAAACTTGGCATGATGGAATAATTCATAGAAAAATTTATATGATAAATTTCTTATGAAAATTTATTCCATAAAAAGGAGACTTGGCGGTTGAGAGGCTACTATATAAAGAAACCAAGGCAAGGCTTGATTCTTAATCCAAGAGATCTAGAAATAAGCTCTCTCTCTCTCTCCTTCTCTCCCTCTCCCTCCTCTAGTGCCGCCAGCCCTAAAAGGAGAACCCCTTTTGCCGTGAGCTTCAGCCACCACCAAGCAACGCCGAAGAAGAAGAAGAAGCGGGCGCAACTCCTTCCTTCCTCCCGGAATCTTGATTCCGTTCTTCGTTTGGTGGTTAGTCTTCCCATCTCTCTCTTGGTATTCTTGTCGTGCCTTTGGAGAATCTAGTAGTTCTTGTCGGCACGAAACTCGTGGCATTACGAAGTCATCCCGAAGAAAACTCGGCATGGACGCGAATAGAGGCGGAGCTTCCAAGGGACGCTTACGGTTGGATCTCGTCCCTACCTTCGAGTTACGCGAGGTATTAAGAAAATTAGTTTACTTTCTGCAAAATTTTAATGTATGATCATGTCTACACAACATAAGGATGCATGCTAGATGTGTGGTTAAATAATTTGAGAAATTATTTATGCTAAATCTTCCGCTGCATGTAATTAAATTTTAAAATTACGAACCCGCATCCATGTCAACATGCACCCGGTCCCAACAGTGGTATCAGAGCCGGTTAGTGTTCGACATAATCATATAATTATTTTGCGGAAAACTTTGTCATTATCTCAATTTTGGAAAATTTTCCAATTATGAAAACATTCCAATTATGATAAATTTTAGATTTAGGAATTTCAAAGTTTGGAAATCCTCATGAAATTTCGCAAACTTTTGAAATATCCTAGTTTCTGAAATTTTATGATAATTGTGAAAACTTTCCAATTTTGGAAATTTCCTATTTTGGAAATTTTCCAATTTTGGAAATATGTAAGTTTTCTTTGTACCAGAAACTTACAATTATTCTTAAAACCTATTATGAAATCTCGCAATTTTGGGCACTTTCTTTCAAAGAAAGTCTAGACAAATTTATGGATCATTAATTGACAATTAAATTCGAATTGGTTTTAAATTATCAATAAAATTCTTTATTTTGGATTGAGCCTCGGGGAGCCGTCCAATTTAAAGTTAGTTGTTGTAATTTAATTTCCTATTTTTGAATAAAATTGTCATGTTTAATTTGGTTACGCCTCGGGGAGCGGACCAAATTAGATTTATAACAAATTTCTTTTTTTTTGGGTATCTGAGCCTCGGGGAGCCACCCAAAGAAAATATTTTGTTGTAATTAATAAATCCATAAATAAAATATGTAATCAAATCTTGGAAATTTTGAGGTGATTCTCAAACGATAATTTCCTTATTTGATTTAAGAGGTGATGCTCTTACATATTGTTGTCTCCAAAATTAATTAGGAAAATTATTTCCTATAGAGTTTTCTTAAATAAGATTTTCATGAAAATAATATGTGGTTGAATTAAGGGAATCTGTCTCTTAATTTAATAAGATTTGATTTAGAGAAATCAAAGTCTTAAACATATTATTTCCGAAATTGATTATGACAATTTAGGAAATTGTTTCCCAAAACAATTCCTTGAATAAAGTATGAAATTAGAATTAGGAAATCCGGTTCCTAATTCAATTATGAGACTTGATAAATTAAGTCACATACATACTTTATTAAGGAAATCGTTAGTACATGACATAATTATATGTCATGAATGTGCTTAGAAAAAAAAGGATGAGACCTAAAACCCCTTACAAAATATTAAGGCCAACACCTTCCATTAATATGGTTAGAACCGGAGTTTTGTTTCTCGTTTGGGTTGATGGACACATCCATGCTCGGCTTGAACCTTAACATGTTCAAACCATGGAATTAGTTTATGATTAATATAGTTGGAGTCAGAGGTCAATCCTTAGTTTTGGTTGTTGGACACATCCAAGCCTGACTAAATGGTTGAATGAGCTCCAACCATATTAAAACTATTTCTTGATTAATGGGTCAGCCTTAAGCTTGGAGCATCGATTTGTTGTGCCACAGCCAAGGTCGATGTAAAGAGAGGTGCAGTTGGGTGCTATGTATATTGTTACATACTTGTTAATGAGTTAACAACCCAATGATTTATGCAAACATTCAATTAGTTGATAGCATAAAGTGATAATTACATATATGTGATATGTAATCGGTATAATTACCTACCTTCATAGCTAAGAATAACTTGATGGCCACAACCATGGTTGTTCTTATCTATGGTTGGATATCAACCTATTTGGAGATGTTCCTACGATCTCCCGAATTGATAAAAAGGGTTATTCAATTCGAAAAATTAAATAGGAATTAATTAATGTATGTTGATGCATTCTTTATCATTCTTCTCACATAAGCTCAATTTGTATTTCTAGGATAATCACTTGATCATGTCTTCTCTAAATTTGCGTTCCATTTTGGACACCAATAAGCTGACTGGGCCAAACTTATGGACTGGCTTCGAAACCTGAGGATAGTCCTCAAGGCAGAGAAGCTTGCTTATGTCCTTGAAGATCAACTTCCCAACCGTCCTCCAGAAAATGCAACTCCAGATCAGTTAGTGGTCTATCAGAAATATGTGACCGAATCTAAACTTGCGAGTTGCATCATGCTAGCCACTATGGTACCTGAGCTGCAAAAGCAGCATGAGCATATGGATGCTTATACCATCATCTTCCATCTTCATGAGTTATTTGACGAGCAGGCGAGATCCGAAAGGTTCGAGGTCTCCAGACTCCTCTTCACCTCTAAGATGCAGGAAGGCACTTCTGTCTCACAGTTTGTGTTGAAGATGTTGGGGTACATTGAGCGACTGGGCACACTCGGTTTTGCAATGGATCATGAACTAAGTATTGACTTAATTCTGCATTGTTTACCCAAAAGTTATTCACAATTTGTGATGAACTATCGGATGAACAAGCTGGAGACTACCATTCCTGAGTTACTCAACCTGTTGAAGACTATAGAGCCTTCTGTGAAGCAGGATCAGAAGACGGTACTGTTAGTTGGTTCCTCGAAGAAAGGTTCTAAGAGGAAGGCCAAAGAACAGAATAAAGGAAAGAAGAAAAAGGCTAAAAAGACTGAAAAGACACCAAAAGGCACTTGCCATCACTGTGGCAAGGAGGGTCACTGGCGAAGAAACTGTAAGGTTTATCTTGAGTCCTTGAAGAAGAAGGCATCCGATGCCCCATCCTCTTCAAGTATATATCTTCGTTATTGAATGTCACTCTATTTCCTCAACCACCTGGGTACTTGATACTGGGTGTAGCTCACATATATGTAATGACATACAGGGGCTAAGGAATAGAAGAAGACTCGTCAAGGGAGAAGCGAATCTGCGAGTTGGAAATAGAGCAAAGATTGCAGTTGTTGCCATCGAAACATATTTGCTAAAGCTCCCTACTGGACGTGTCTTAGAATTGGATAATTGTTATTTTGTTCCTTCATTAATAAAGAACATTGTATCTATTTCATGCTTGAATGAAAAGGGTTATCATTTAACTTTTAGTAATAATTGTTGTTACATAACTTTAAATGATGTTCTTTATGGGACCGGAACTTTGTGCAATGGTATCTACACGTTAGATTTATCCGGTGACATTTTCAATATCGAAGTTAGCAACAAATGTGCTCGAATAGATAATCGAATAGACTCCTATACGTGACATTGTCGTGTTGGCCATGTAAGTAAGAAATGCATGACCAAATTACACCGATGTGGAATTTTGGAATCATTTGAACCCGGTTCATTTGATACATGCGAATCATGCTTAAAAGGCAAGATGGCCAAATTACCCTTTTCCGGAAAAGGTAATCCAGTGGGAGAATTGCTTGGTCTAATACATACTGATGTATGTGGACCAATGTCAACTCTTGCACAAGGAGACTATAGCTACTTCATTACCTTTATCGATGATCACTCACGATTCGGGTATGTGTTCTTGATGAAACACAAATCTGAAGCTTTTGAGAAATTCAAAGAGTTCAGAAATGAAGTAGAGAAACAGCTTGGCAAAAGTATTAAGATACTTCGATCCGATCGGGGTGGTGAATACTTAAGTCAAGAGTTTCAAGATTATCTTAGGGACAATGAGATATTGTCTCAATGGACTCCGCTATATACACCACAGCATAATGGTGTATCTGAGAGGCGTAATCGAACCTTGATGGACATGGTTAGATCTATGATGAATCATGTAACTCTTCCAAAATCCTTTCGGAGCTATGCGCATAAGACAGCTGTTTACTTGCTAAACAGAGTCCCGACCAAGGTAGTCTCTGCTACTCCATATGAGACATGGAATAGTAAGAAACCTCATTTATCTCACCTAAAGATATGGGGTTGTCCTGCTTATGTAAAGCGGAATGTATCAGACAAATTGGATGCTAAGTCTGATAAATGTCTATTTATTGGATACCCTAAGGAAACAAAAGGTTACCAATTCTATCATCCCTTGGAACAAAAGGTGTTTGTTTTAAGGCATGCTGTATTTCTAGAAAAAGAATTTCTTTTACAAGAAAACAGTGGGAGTAATATTGAACTTGAAGAAGTTCAAGGAACTCCAATAGACATTACAGAGACACCTAGTCTAGACCCACAACCAATAACTCATAATGATGAGCTATCTGTTGAACCTAAAACAACACCACTTCTTCGTAGGTCTGACAGGACACGCAATATTCCAAAGAGATACGGATTTCTCATAAGTGAATCGAACGACGTGTTACTCATAAGCGATGACGAACCTATCAGTTATAAAGATGTTCTGAAAAGTTCAGAAAGGAACAAATGGCTTGAAGCCATGAAGTTTGAAATGGATTCCATGTACGAAAATCAAGTATGAGACTTGGTTAACCTACCTGAAGGGATTAAGCCCATAGGGTGCAAGTGGGTTTTCAAGAAGAAAACCGACATGGAAGGTAATGTTGTTGCCCTTAAGGCTAGACTAGTGGCAAAAGGATATCGTCAGAAACAAGGAATTGATTATGACGAAACCTATTCGCCAGTAGTTATGCTTAAATCCATTCGGATGCTCTTGGTCCATAGCATCTCATTATGATTATGAGATATGACAAATGGATATGAAAACAGCTTTCCTTAATGGAAACCTGCTTGAAGATGTATACATGATACAATCTGAAGGTTTCACATCGGTTGATAAAACCAAAGTATGCAAGCTTCGACGATCCATATATGGACTGAAGCAAGCATCCAGGAGCTGGAACATCCGTTTTGATGAGACAATCAAAGAGTTTGATTTCTCATAAAATCCTGACGAACCTTGTGTGTACAAGAAGGTTAGTGGGAGTGCAGTCGTATTCCTAGTGTTATATGTCGATGACATATTACTTATAGGAAACGATATATCAGTCTTACAGTCGATTAAAATTTGGTTGTCCAAAACTTTCTCCATGAAAGACCTGGGAGAAGCAACCTATATCCTTGGGATTATAATCTATAGAGATAAATCAAAACGGTTGCTTGGTCTTTCGCAGTCTACATATATAGACCGAGTGCTAGAAAGGTTTAGCATGTCGGAATCCAGGAAAGGTTACCTTCCCATCAGGCATGGGATCAACCTTTGAAGTCTATGTGTCCGCGCATAGAAGACGAGAGGATTTGCATGAATAAGATTCCTTATGCATCCGCGATAGGATCTATCATGCATACTATGTTATGTACTAGGCCCAATGTATCGTATGCTCTAAGCGTCACAAGTAGATACCAGTCTGATCCAGGAATGGATCATTGGGTGGCTGTCAAGACAATCCTCAAGTACTTAAGAAGAACTAAGGATGTGTTCCTAATATATGGAGAAGGTGATAGGGTAATACGTGGGTATACAAATGCTAGTTTCCAGACAGATAAGGATGACTCCAAATCTCAGTCTGGATACGTATTTATTTTGAATGGAGGCGCAATAAATTGGAAGAGTTCCAAGCAAGACACCGTAGCGGATTCTACCACGGAAGCGGAATACTTTGCAGCTTCGGAAGCAGCAAAGGAAGCAGTCTGGATCAAGAAGTTTGTCTCAGAACTTGGTGTGATTCCAACCATTGATGAAGCAATACCGGTTTATTGTGACAACAATGGAGCTATTACACAAGCAAAGGAACCAAGGTCTCATCAATGATCCAAACATGTGCTTCGCCGCTATCATCTGATCAGAGAGATTATAAGTAGGAATGATATACAAATTGAGAAAATTCCCACTGAAAGGAATTTAGCGGATCCTTTAACTAAGGTCTTGCCTCAAAGCAAGTTTGAGGGTCATGTTAGAGCCTGTGGTATTGGATACCGTAGCGATTGGCATTAGGCCAAGTGGGAGTTTGTTAGTGATATGAGAAAAGTGTCCTAAGGCAATCGCCTTATGATTGTAATCATTTATTTTAATAAATGAATATTCACTATTTGAGTATACATGTTTATGTATTTGATTGAGATCTTAAACTCATTTACTGAATGTCCGCGATACAAGTCACAGCATGAGAAAATTTGTGATGAATTCACAACTAGTGATTATTTCTACATGTGCAAATGTGAAGTCTTGAAATTGTCCCTAGTCGATGAATTGATAAATATGGACACTATCAATTCTGTTGAGACTAGCATGGGTTATTCTCTAATCAGCTGATTCTCACTGGCTGGTGACATTGGGATGTCCGGAGATAAACATGAATGCTAGTTAAGGGAACTAGTTCATTGGAGTGACTGGCTGTAAAACTTCATATGGTAGTCTACATATAGATATGTCAGTGAAGTTCTTACTGCAGCTTAAGTGCGATGTTCCTTTGACTTGCGGTGTTCAAGTCATCTTGGTCATGGAGACTTATACTTTGACATCTTAAGCAAGCATCTCCAAGGAGGTGTGGACCCAGGATGATTGGGTATAAGCCGAAGTGCCTGAAGATGTTTGAACAGCCTACAAAGGATTCACCACTCCTTGCGAGGAGATGTATACCCAAGGCCTATCGTCGGATTGTTACTCGAAGTCTCTGGCCAGAGCATGATATGTTCAAAGTATGAATCTCTTAGATACATAAGAGTAATTAGAATCCGTAGGACGAGAAAACATTACTTGGGCTAGGTGTGACGTAGTCAGCCTAGTGGGGACTGACACACATAGACTATGTCCTGAACCAAGTGGGTATAAGATGGTGAAGAGAATGAGGCACGATTCATTAGAGCTGCTGAAGGGTTTCAGAATAATTTCTGAGGTCAACCGTTGATCTTTCGATTAATTGGGGATCATGATGTACTACTAGGTGCCACTCATGATCGTTCTATAATTGATAATTATAGACGGCCAACATAAATCGAAAGCCTATTTAGTCACACGCACTATGAGTAATCCGAGGGATTTAAAACGAGTTGAAAATTAGATTTTTCGATCAAGAGAGATAAGACGAATCTGAATTTTTCAGAGACGCATCGGAAGCATAAAATGGCTAAGTCTTTTGAAGACTTATTGGACGAATTAAATGAGTTTAATTCGTGAGATCATGGCTTGGATTTGGCCGGCCAAAGAGGGTCCTCACCCTCTTTGTTTGGCCGGCCACATTAAAAGGGGAGAACCAAGTTGTTTGGTTCAAATTATAAAATAAACCGAGCGCGGTTTGTTTTATAAAATTATGGATAAAGAAATTTATATAAAGAAATTTATATAAACGGATTTATTTTTCATGAAAATTAAAATGAACCATGGATTGGTTTATTTTATTTTATAAAATCAATAATGGATTGATTTACCATGATAAAGAAATTTATATAAAGAAATTTCTTTCCATAATAAAAGGGGAGACATGGTTGTTTTTATTGTAAATGAAATTATGATAAAAACTTGGCATGATGGAATAATTCATAGAAAAATTTATATGATAAATTTCTTATGAAAATTTATTCCATAAAAAGGAGACTTGGCGGTTGAGAGGCTACTATATAAAGGAACCAAGGCAAGGCTTGATTCTTAATCCAAGAGATCTAGAATAAGCCCTCTCTCTCTCTCCTTCTCTCCCTCTCCCTCCTCTAGTGCCGCCGGCCCTAAAAGGAGAACCCCTTTTGCCGTGAGCTTCAGCCACCACCAAGCAGCTGCCGAAGAAGAAGAAGAAGCGGGCGCAACTCCTTCCTTCCTCCCGGAATCTTGATTCTGTTCTTCGTTTAGTGGTTAGTCTTCCCATCTCTCTCTTGGTATTCTTGTCGTGCCTTTGGAGAATCTAGTAGTTCTTGTTGGCACGAAACTCGTGGCTTTACGAAGTCATCCCGAAGAAAACTCGGCGTGGACACAAATAGAGGCGGAGCTTCCAAGGGACGCTTACGGTTGGATCTCGTCCCTACCTTCGAGTTACGCGAGGTATTAAGTAAATTAGTTTACTTTCTGCAAAATTTTAATGTATGATCATGTCTACACAACATAAGGATGCATGCTAGATGTGTGGTTAAATAATTTGAGAAATTATTTATGCTAAATCTTCCGCTGCACGTAATTAAATTTTAAAATTACGAACCCGCATCCATGTCAACATGCACCCGGTCCCAACAAGAGTAAGTGAGCGGATATGTAAGTTGATCTATTGAACTGCTGCACTTGACCCCTTTATATAATACCTATTCAGTCGCCTGAATGGTTATTCTATTCAGGCGCCCTAGTCGCAGTCAAAACTTGATCCGCATTGGAGTACTCAGCGCAGGGATAAGACCTGCCTCACAGGCGCCTGAAAGAGTATTCAGGCGCCTGGGAGCTACTTAGGCACCTGGGAGCTCTATCCCAGGTTTTTGATTTCTTACGTCTGCTCTCCTATCTTGCCTCCAACTCCAGGTTCTTGCAAGACAAACAAACACAAGGCAAGTCAAATAATCCTTAGCCTTAATGATTAACAGCCAGAGCTGTCTAGTTCTGACTTTGGATTTCAAATGAAATCCTAGGTCTAACCGACGCCTACTGTCCCCTTTCCCGGGGAACACATCCTCGCTACTCCAATCTGGAGAAGTTTGCTCACCGGGACCTCCGGTTGGACTTTTGCTCGGCCTCCGAGAATCTAGAACTCGACGATGTTCAACCTCGACCCATCTCAACTCCTGTCTGCGATCCCCGCTCGACAAAGTCTTCTGCTCGGTCCCCCGGACCAAGTCTTCGTTGCCTGATCCCTGACCAGGACATTTGCTGAACCTCCGAAATTCGAAACTCGACGATGTTCAACCTCGATCCGTCTCAACTCCTGCCCGTGATCCCCGCTCGACAATGTCTTCTGCTCGGTCCCCCGGACCAAGTCTTCATGCTCGGCTTCACTCACCAAGTCTTCGTTGTCCGATCCCCGACCAAGACTTTGTTGCCCAACCCTTGGCGAGGAGTTCGTGCCTTGATAAGGACTTCTTTACTAGTTATCTTAATCATGACTAGGCTTCTTTCTACCAAACATCAAGTCTTGTTTGGCTTATCTCTTGGTCAAACTGACTAACCCTATGTTCTCTGCTAAACATCAGATTCTATTTGACTAACCCTTGTTCTAACTGATCAACCCTTGGTATTTTGTCAAAACATATCAGATCTAAGTTTGATTAACCTGCCAAATATTAGGTCCTGTTTGGCTAACCCTTTGGTCAACCTGATCAAGTCTAGGCTTACCCTACCAAACATCAGGTCCTGTTTGGCTTAACCCTTGATCATTTGGACCATACCTTAGTATATTATCAAACATCGAAACACTAGAAGTTGACTGTTCATAGCTGATGCTCTTTGCACCAACAGTCCTCGCTCGGCTAAGACTGCTGCACTATCTTCCAGATCAGGACTTCGGTGCTGAATTCTTGAACAGGTCTTCGTGCCCAGCTTTACTCAGCAGGTCTTTAGTGCCCAATCCTCGACCAAGACTTCGTACTCAACCCTACAGATTAAGACTTCATGCCTAGTTACACTAAGACTTTCCTGCACACTCAGTGTAACTGATTAAAACCAAACACATACTTAACTTTAAAACCCTTTGCTCTTATCAAAATAAGAATTGATCTGGTGCTTCCAGCACCAACAACATCTTCTAGGTTTTCATGTTCCTAACCTTAAGTAATGTATTGAATACAATAAACCATGTTGTGGACTATATAACAAGCTATATATATTGTGGATTTCCAAGTTCAAATAGAGGTGGCAAGAAAATAATTCGCTCACACCTAGTGCCTTCGCCAATCCATCTCAGGCCTAACACGGAGGAGGTAAATCACAGGGGCTACTAGCCTGTATGCTGTGGGTAGTGCGTGAGGAGGGATGATACACTGGCTTTGTCAGATTATGACTCCCAGACCTCAATGTGACAACATCCACATACTAACCATTAGTCTATCCCGTGAAAACACCAAGATCAAATAGAGTATATAAGATTAGTATTATCAATTATGCTATTAATCATTGAAATTTGTAACGCATTTTGCAATAGGATAACAAATGCAAAATATTCAAAGTGCAAATGCAATCAACCAAATAAAAAAAATAAAAGCTAAACAAGGAAGGAAAGCTAAATACATTGTTGGCCTTCCTTGGATAACATACATGAGAGCACTTGTAACGATCCGTTAATCGAGCGTTATAATGCTCAATTAACGAACCACGTGCATTAATGCCATTGTGGCGAATGCATTAAAATGCTGACGTGATGAACGCGTTTAGATGTTTGAACGCGTTCATCGATCAAAAAGATGAGATGAAGGAAAGCTAAACAAATGCAAAACATTGATAGACCAAAAAGATGAGATGAAGGAAAGCTAAACAAATGCAAAATATTCAAAGTGCAAATGCTGTTGGTTTTGTGCACAAGGTATGTCGGGTCGCGCATGGGAAATCTCTCCATGTCCATGGATTAAATTTTAATCCGAATGGAGATCTATTTCCCAAAATGACCATCTTGTCGTCATGCTAACCGATTCGAGTGATCGCTTGAACAACCAAGTTGTTCTAGCGATCAATCTCGTCCAACCGATTAGCCGTGGAATAGACGATGAGTGGATCGTCGATTTTTATGTTTATCATCGGGGTCCACAATAATTAATTATCATAATTAATTTACAAATAATTAATCAACAAGATAATTAATTAAACCACATAAAATGATAGAAAGAACTAAGAGTCGTAAGAGAAGGTTATACCTCTCGTTACCTCACGATCTTCTATTGTATGACCCTCCCCTCTTGGACGTCGTGTGGGCGACGATCTACCAAGAACCGTAGTCACCAAGGCCTTCCAATACCACCTTCTTCTTGCGCCAACCACAAATAAGGAAAGTTCTCCTCCTTCCCTTACCTAGCGTCGCCGACCACTCCACCCTCGCCTCAAGCCGCCAGCCACCAAGGATGTGCCGGCCAAGAGGAGAAGAGGAAGAGGTAGAAGAGGAAGAAGAAAAGATCTCCTTCGCCAACCCTAGCCGCCCAAAGCTCCTCCCACCTTCTTGCTTGCGGCGCCAACGCCACCAAGGAGGAAACCTTCTCCTCCTACTCCGGCCACCTCCTTCTTTTCCTTCTTCTCGCCACACCACAAAAGGAAGAGAAGCCTCCTCCTTATCCTTGTGATCACCGGCCACCAACGAGTGTAGAAGAAGGGAAGAAGAGGGGAGAAAGGAAGTGGTTTGCTTTCTTTGCCACCGGCGTGACCTAGGAGAGAGAAGGTAGAGAGAGAGGAAGAGAGAAGAGGCTAGGGTTCTCTACACCATGGGGTATTTATAGGGCTACAATAGGGACCATGAGAAGGAATTGGGTCTTGGCCACCTAATGGATCAAGGTCTGATCCATTAATGAAGATTCATTCCACTAAAGGATGCTCATTGAACTACCTCACCAACCCCCATATTTAAATATGGACTCCACATATTATGAGTACAAGTATCTCCCCGTGTTTAAGATATCGAATGCCCGTTGATTAATTTAAATTATTGATAATTTTAATTAATCAACATTTAACTCCTTGATTAGTACCACTCATCCTTATCATCATGTTGGACCAAGTCCACATGCAGGATTTAACATGATGAACTTTATGAGCTCATCAAGGGGTCATCATCTTCCCGACTCACCAGGATACGATTTCTGTCTATAATTAACGGCACACCATGTAAATAATATTATTTCCCAACTTATTGGGCATATCGATTTAACAGAATAAATCTCGCCCATTGGTAAATCAAAGAAATAACTATTAAGTACATGTGCCCGTTATTATATCGGGATTAAGAGCATGTACTCGAAAATAAAATGAGATCTAATTCAATTATAAAGTCAGTATAAATTGGATCACCTCTATGTCGGTCCTGCTCAATGCACACAAAGTGCACTAGTGTAATTCTATGGTCAAGATAAACCAATATCAAATTATACTACAACCATCCCGATGGTTTGTCCAAATCCATCTCGGTTGTGAGCCTCTACTTATAGTTTGCAAGGGACTGATAACATGATCTTCTGTGCGACACCACACACAATGTTATCTATAGTGTAAAGTATTAGATAATATGCACATACTAATATAAATATACAAACAGTGATCTTGTGATTCTCTTTCAAAATGTAGATGTCCATACAGAAAACAAGGCTTTTAGTATATATCCTAACAAATGCAATCAACCAAATAAAAAAAATAAAAGCTAAACAATGAAGGAAAGCTAAATACATTGTTGGCCTTCCTTAGATAACATACATGAGAGCACTTGCAACGACCCGTTAATCGAACATTATAAGACTCAATTAACGAGCCACACGTGTTAATGACAATGTGGCGAACATATTAAAGTGTTGACGTGATGAACACATTCAGATGTTTAAAAGCATTCATCGACCAAAAAAATGAGATGACATGGCATCCCTAATCGATTGGGGAATCGATTAGGGATGCCTCCAATCAATTGGGAGCAGCCCCAATCGATTGGGGCACCCCCAATCGATTGGGGCATGGGACTACCCCCAATGGTGGTAGTTGGGATTGCGATTGGAGATGCTTTCTATTGATTGGGGACAGTCGTAATCGATTGGTGATCGACAACGATCACCTAAATAGCTAGTAAACACCCACAACAACATGAAACTATCACAAATGACTATTTTAATAAAAAATTAAATTTTTATCTATAAATACTCATCACCTTGCAACTCTTATTCAATCTTCAAATACCTCCCTCCCAATCACTCTCATTTCAATCTTCAAACACCTCCCTCCCTTCACTTTCGAAATGGATGAAAATAATCATGGTTTCTTAAGAAATTTTTTAAATAATACTTCTTTCTAAAATTCTCAAACTCTACCAAATTATTCATATTTTTCATATCCACTAAATTATTCACATAATCCATACCCACCAAATAACTAATATGATTCATATCTACCAAATTATTCATATAATTTATATCTATAAAATTATCCGGTGGAAAGTGATCCATTTACTTCGACTTTTGTTCTAGAGGTTCAAGTGTCGAACTGCGAATCCCCAATTGAAGTTGTTGATTTAGAGAAAGTGGATTTCGGCATTGCAGGTAGAAGAAAACGCTCAACATAGAGTAAGGCTGAAGACGAGATTTTGGCCAAATCGTTTGTCACTATCAGCGATGATCCAATCATCGGTAATGAGAATCATGTTGCTAGTTCTACAATGAGAATCGTCCAACTCGTTATTGGTATAGAAAAAAGTTAAAACATATTATGTTAGCATGCATTAAAGATGAGAGGAATCACGTGACAAATTGGTACAACGATGAAGGTGACGAACTTGCACAACCCGTCCAAGGCTCAAACCGAGGATTTTGTGATTATCTCCGGATAAATTCCCAACTACGTGACAGTCATATGCATCACCAACTTGATGCCAACTTAGTTGAACATATTTGGTCACAACACCACAACAACCCCTAAATTAATATTTTATAGTTTCCCTTTATGTTTAATTTAGATGTAAGTGTATTTTTTATATTGTACTCTTTCATTTCGAATTTATAATAATATTTTAATTTTAAATAATAATAAATATATTTAAAATTATTATTATTATTTATTTTAAATATTAATTATTTAAATTATGCAAACTAAATTGAAAATAAAGAATATATATGTGAGATAATATATATGTGAAATAATGTGTATGTGATATATGGACCCCACAAATAATGGATGTTAAATGTTAAACGGATATGAAAGAATGAAGATGTTAATGTTAATGTGTATGTGACATGTGGATTTCATACTTTTTGATGAAGTGGTAGATGTTATAACGTCAAAAATATTAAACCATTACGGATGCTTTAAGGACGAAGTGCATTCTTATACTATACATCATGAGTAGGAGCATCAACCAAAGCAGAAGTAGATCAAAGAGGTTATGATAAAACATTTGCCATGATTGATCACGAGCATTGTTGGAGCCCTCGAGTTCTCGTCATTATATAGCCCGATATTGTATTTGGGCACTACTTTACTTTTCGGCAATTTATCAAAAGGTGTACCTAAGAATTGATATTTACTAAAAGGCGTCCCATGGTTTCATTTTCACCAAAGGGCGTACTTATTTTAGTGAACTTCCTCTTATACCCCTCTTGCCATGTACTGTCTTCTCTTTCTCTCTCAGTAACAAATTTCGAGACGTCTGCACATGCAACGTGACTTAATTACTGACTTTTATTTTAAAATAATATATTATGGAATCGGCGCTAAATTAAAAAACGTAAGATAAAAATTGAAAAAATATTTCAGTTAAAAAATTTCTCATCCAACGTGATTTTAAAATATAAATAAATGATTTTTATATTTGATTAATAGAAATTAATATATTAAATAATATTTAATAAATATATTAATGTATAAAAAAATTTTGAAAACAAATTTTTTTTTTGAAAAAAAAACTGACCGTGGGCCTGAAATAGATTTCAGGCGCAGCGTGGGCCTGAAATTTTTTATTTCAGACCCACATTGGGCCTGAAATTTTTTGATTCAGGCCCGACGTGGACTCAAAATTTTTTTTCTATTTTAAAAATATATTAATATATAAAAAACGTATCAAAACACTTAATTTCAGATTCAAACGCAGGGCCTGAAGTCATCCTAGGAGGGTCTGAAGTCAAATAACTTCAGATCCTATAAATAATTAATTTAATAAATAATAATTAGATATAAAAAAATATTTTTAAAATTAAAAAATTTTCAGTGCCCTTGGGGCCTGAAGTCATCCGACTTCAGGCCAAAGGAGGGCCTGAAGTTTGATGACTTCAAGCCCTCCATAATTAAATATAAAAAAGTATATAAAAAAATTTATAAAAAGGTATAATATATAATTACATATTATTTATATTTTTTATAAAAAAGTATAATATATAATTACATAATAATAAAATATTATTATAATGAAATCCAGATATGGGAGGTCCATTAGTGGGTTTTGGTCAAAACCCACTGATATGGCTAAACTACTCCTTGGGCCTGGAGGGTCTGAACAAATCTTGGATAAATGTAAGTAAATTAAATAAAAATATCAATAGTTCTAGTTAGAGTTGAGCTAGGAGATAGTAGTTTTGGTGTCCAAACTTCTAATGATTATAAATTATGTTGCAATAGGAGATTTTTAGGTCTATCAGTGGGTTTTGACCAAAACTCACTGATGGACCTAACATATCTGGATTTTTGAAAACTCTATATGAATAGAGAGGTTAGAGGTACGAGATGATGTTTTAGGTGTCCAACCATCTATATATTAGATATCACCAATGCAATAGGAGTAATTTAGTCATATCAGTGGGTTTTGACCAAAACCCACTGATGGACCTCCCATATCTGGATTTCTGAAAATCTTATATCAATAGATAGGGTTGACCTAGGAGAAGATATTTTAGGTGTCCAAACATCTATACACTCTATATCACCAATACAATAGGAGTAGTTTAGAAATATCAGTGGGTTTTGACCAAAACTCACTGATGGACCTATCATATCTGGATTTCTGAAAACTCCATATGAATAGAAAGGGTAGAGGTAGGAGATGATGTTTTAGGTGTCCAAACATCTATATATTAGATATCACCAATGAAATAGGAGTAGTTTAGAAATATCAGTGGGTTTTGACCAAAACCCACTGATGGACCTCCCATATCTGGATTTCATTATAATAACATTTTATTATTATGTAATTATATATTATACTTTTTTATAAAAATTATAAATAATATGTAATTATATATTATACCTTTTATATATTTTTTTATTTTTTTATATTTAATTATGGAGGGCCTGAAGTCATCAGACTTCATGCACTCCTTGGGTCTGAAGTCGGATGACTTCAGGCCCCAAGGGCACTGAAAATTTTTTAATTTTAAAAATATTTTTTTATATTTAATTATTATTTATTAAATTAATTATTTATTGGATCTGAAGTTATTTGACTTCAGACCCTCCTGGGATGACTTCAGGCCCTGCGTTTGAATCTGAAATTAAGTGTTTTGATATGTTTTTTTATATATTAATATATTTTTAAAATAGAAAAAAAATTTTGAGTCCACGTCGGGCCTGAATCAAAAGATTTAAGGACCAACGTGGGCCTGAAATTTATTTCAGGCCCACGGTCAGTTTTTTTTCAAAAAAAAAATTTCAAAAAAATTATTTATACATTAATATATTTATTAAATTTTATTTAATATATTAATTTTTATTAATCAAATATAAAAATTATTTATTTATATTTTTAAATCACGTTGGATGAGAAATTTTTTAACTGAAATATTTTTTCAATTTTTATCTTATGTTTTTTAATTTAGCGCTGATTCCATAATATATTATTTTAAAATAAAAGTCAGTAATTAAGTCACGTTGCATGTGCAGACGTCTCGGAATTTATTATTGAGAGAGAAAGAGAATGCAGTACATGACAGGAGGGGTATAAGAGGAAGTTCACTAAAATAAAGTATGCCCTTTGGTGAAAATGAAACCATGGGACGCCTTTTGATAAATATCAATTCTTAGGTACGTCTTTTGGTAAATTGTCGTTTACTTTTAGTGATACAAATTCAACTAGTTCTCTTGAAGATAGAGAGCCAAAGAGTGAGTTTCTCAGAAGAAACTTGATATTTTGAGTACTTGAAAGGTGATTTGACCAGTGTCTTGTGCTATGTATAGGACGTAGAAGAACATCTTGTTGATGTAGCTCGGAGTTTGAATTATAAAATGTTGGATATAAGTGAATGGAAAGGGGAAAGGGCAATAAAGATGTTCCATTATGAATGATACTTTTGTCCCATATTGGGAGTTTCAAGTAAATGGAAAGGGAGATGGAGAATATAAAGACTTCATTGTGAATGGGACTTTAGTCCCACATTTAGAGTTTCAAGGCATATTGGTTAGTTTATATTGTTTCACAAGCATGTTAGTTATAAACAAATACATGGGGAGGTACTCTTTTTCATGCATGAGTGCACATGGAGTAGAAATCCAAGGTTTGGATTTGTACTGAACCAAATAGATTTGTGTGTGTGCATGATTTGTGCGTGTCGAATGCTCGATTGGTTGGGGCAAAATTTGTCTAAGCGAATAAACTAATGTTTTGCTACCTGTGAAATTTTTTTTGCTTGACCGAGAGCAAAAAATACAAAGAAAAAGAACAACAGTTGTCTTCCACCTCGTTCCTCTGGTAGCATTCGGGTACTTCTTCAGTTCGTCACGAGCAACCAATGCTTCGTTGTGCCCGTGGTCCTTGTATCCTGAGAGACAGACGCTCATCGGAACCTCTAAGCACAGTCAGAGGAGGACAAATCTATTTCAAGAAAACTACATTACGCAAGTCTCAGTAACTCTCCAAGTCTGGTTCGGGAAAACTGATTCAAGTAGATCGGTTCGGGAAGTCCGGTTCAGGCAGATCGGTTCGGGAAGTCTGGTTCGAGAAAACTGATTCAAGTAGATCGGTTCGGGAAGTCCGGTTCAGGCAGATCGGTTCGGGAAGTCTGGTTTGAGAAAACTGATTCAAGTGGATCGGTTCGGGAAGTCCGGTTCAGGCAGATCGGTTCGGGAAGTCTGGTTCGGGACGTTCGGTTCGGATAGATCAGTTCAGAAAGTCTGGTTCGAAGACTTCTAATTTAGAATTTCAGCTCGGGAGTCTGCATTCTAAAAAAAAGATAGCTCAGATTACTAACAACTAAGTTATAATTTTTATAATTTCAATTTATTTTTTGAACTCTCCCGAAAAGTATATCCTGCGACATAAAAGTTCCCCCTACATACAATTTTTTCCCCCCAAACACTACCATTTATCTTTGATTGTTTCACTAATTCTACAATTTTCTTTTCATCTTCGATCACAGAAATCATTTTCTCTCCCTGCAAAATTTAAATAAAAAAAAACCCCAGCAATGTAAATCGCCGATGAGTTAACTGGAATCTGCAGTAGTTGCCGAAGTTGCAGGGGAGGTTTCGTTGACGCCGGCATCCGGTGGCGGCAGATTTGACGGCACGGGCGTATAGATAGCAGCCGGTTGTGCTACGGCGCCGGTGGCTATCACGTAGTCCGGCGGCTGAACCAAGATTCCTCCGATCAGTACAAGTTGTGGCGGTTGCTGATAGCCTTGGCTACTGCTGCTCTGAGATGCCGGACTCGGTCGCCTATGGTGGAGCCTATATTTCTGATCAACCGAAAACAAAATCCAAAGTTTCAAACTTTCTGGATCAAAAGGTTACGGATTTCATCGATCAAATTGACCTGCAAGTGGCTCTTGATCTCGTCGTTGGTGAGACCGTCCACCTTCATCATCTCTCTGATTTGCTTTGGCGTCGCCGCTGCGATCCATGAATCCAAGTTTAATTAGTATTCACCATCTTAAAATGATTGATTGGCAGTTCAATCATGACATTATTACTACCGTGGGAGCCTCCGAGGTGGTTTAGGGCGATGACAAAGCGGCGGTGGAGCTCCGGCGACCAGCACCGCCTCACCTTCCGATGAGACTGAGCCTCGCCTTCCTTCTTCCCCTTATCTTTATCCACTACGACAACGTCTTCAGCATCATCACCATCGCCCTCAGCAATAACAGTGGCGGAGCTGCTAGCCGCCGTCACTGCCGTCGTGGTGGCTCTGCGATTTTCCCTCTCAAATGGCCGGAATGCGCCGCCGCCCGTCTTCTTCAGGCTCACCGCTATTGGCTTCTTCGGGCACTTCTTCAAACTCAAACATAGATCAGATCGAATCAAATCAAAGCAACAATTAACTGTGTTACTTGTAAAGATCGCTCACTTGATTTTGGAGCTGGAGCGATACGAACCAATCGGGCTTAGTCTCCGATGGGGCTTCCTCCTCCTCCGACATCGACGTGGGGCTCCGCATGAGAGAAAGCGACTCTTCCAGAACCGGTAGATTATTCGCCATCTGCAGTCTCGCAGTCTCGATAGCTGCGATGTCTCAGATCTCGTCACATCGAGCTCATTGTGCAGATGAAATCGATCCCATAGAAAGGCGCAGCATGGAATCAGAGGAATACCTTGTGTGATCAGTTGGAGACAAAGAGGCAACTCCCTCTGGAACACCTCGATCTTATTGCGCTCTTCCTCGAGCGCCCTGATGTAGTCGCCGAGACACCCCTGGGCCGGCGGCTCCATCATCGCCATGTTTGAGGTAGAGAAGAGAGCGGAGTGGTTCAGAAATGGGGCGGCGCGTCTGCGACGGGAGTTGGAGATGAGGCGGAGGAAGGAGGGTGGCGGTGGAGGTAAAGGAAAAGGATGAGGGAACAGGTTTTGAATATTCGGCCGTGGGATTCGCTGTCGTGGACGAAGGGACAGGATGTTGTTTGGAGGAGGACGGGCCGTCGAGATGCTCCTGGGAGGTGATCGAGGGATCGCGGAGGGAATCTTGGGGATTCCATGCAGGAGAATATGCTAAGAAGATACCGCGGTGGCGTCATTGTAGTGGTCGCCTCCATTCATGCCGCTGGCTGCTTCAGCAGCGAATTCACAAGTATATTCCGTCCTGGGGGGGGGGCAAAATTAAAGACTTTAGGTTATTTTATTTATTTTATTTTTATTTGCATAGTGTGCTTTATGGACTGATAGACATAGTCTTGAGGAATTTTTTTTATAGATTATTTTGAGTGTACACTGCAATGAAAAATGGACAAAAATTGAATGGAGGTTTCACATCCAAGGAATTATAAAAATCATCACATGGACATTCTATACATGTTTTATGAAGGCCTAGTTTAGTTTTTTAATTTATATTTCTATAAATGTTTGTGAAACCGACTAAGTAAAACATCCAATATATAATCATTTAAAAAAAGTATAACATATAAAATATTGTAATAACTCTTATTTTTAACGTTATATAACAATTATGCTATATGTATAATAACTAATATAATATTGTTATAGTATTGTAACAATTATTAAATTATTGTTATAATATTTTAAAATGATTTTGATTAACATAATGTCATTTTTACGAAGTTTAAATAATTTTGATCAAATTGATAAAAAAAATATTTTGTTATGATAATGTTTAGAATTTACAATTTAGGTACAATTGTTTAGCTGCCAAATGTGATTTTTGTTGGGATCTTCCGGCACCAAAATACAAAACGCAGCGGAAATAAGATCCCTCGAGCGATACATGCGAAAGAAAACTCGTACAAAGTTCATCTATCTAGTAGATCTATCTAAAGTGTATACCTTTGGAGCGTGCCCTTCGCTTATCCCGCTCGTCCAAGATACGCCGGATCTCTTACACGTTCAAGTGTCGTGCCTCTATTCGTGTTAAATACGACAAATTCAAAACCAGTAAAATAAATTTTTTTTAGAAAATATATTGGAAGATTTAGGGTTAGCGGACTAGGGTGAAGGAGTTTACGGGTAAACTCTTAAATTTCGAGTGTAAATAATTTAACCTTAAATATTTATTGATTATAATAAATGGAAGGGTTAAATGATTAAAATCCTTACCTTAAGGGTAGAGTGTGAAATTGAGAAAATGGATGGACTTTTTTGCAAAAGACCCATCCTTTATAAGTTTCCTTTTTTTTCCTCATTACCACTCTCTCGTGCCCTAGCCGCAGCCGACCCTCTCGTTTTCTTCTTCCTCCCCTCGCGAAGCCCGCAGGCAGCGCCGACCCTACTCCTTCCTTCTTCCTCTCCACGCGAGTCTCCTTTCCTTCTCGTAATCTCGCTAGCAGCCCGACGCCATGACCAAGCGATGGAGAACCACCAAACACGAGTCAGCGATCCCTCCTCTTCTCGCATACGAGTCTTTTCCTCGGTGGGGTCCTCACCGACGCTCTTCAGGTGAGTGGTGTTCTATCTAGGGTGGGGTTGTGTTGTTTCGATTCCACCTCAGTTGGATTTAACCTACCCTTTGTTTGATTCAAGGTAGTGCCACTCGTGTGTGATTTGGGAAACATTGTTGTGGAAGGGTTGATTCGGGTGAGGACACAGGATCGTCATATTCGAAGCGAAGGGGTTGTGCCAGAGCCAATTCAGGTAGGTTTTGAGTTGTATTGATTCGATTAGTGTGAGATATCAACTCTATTTGGAATGGATTCGATCTTGATCCTGTTCTTGCATCCTAGGATTTTCTGTTTGGAATCATAGTTGGAAATAGTTCTTCTTTAGGTTTTGTTTTGGTGTAAATTGGGAATATGATCCGATCTCAAATTAATGTGTGTATGGGTTGGTTTCGGATGGTTTGTGCTGAGAACTGACAAGTCTGCCCTACTCCTTGTATTTGCCGTGAGCTTGGATAGGAATGGTGAATCTAATGGTTGATGGTATTAGGTTAGTGTCTTCTTTAGAGTTGGATGATAATTGGCCTTTTGATTTTATATTTTGTCATAAGCTTTAGTGTTTGTAATGGATTTGGGTTTTAGTAGTGTAGCTTTGTTGATCATGTGTTGGTGTCTACCGTGTGTATAAGTTGGGTAGAAATGGTATTGGGATTTTAATTGTATATGGTCATGTTGGGATTTAAATAAATGGATATTGTAATTAGGGTTAATCTTGATTATATTTAGTAGTTAGTTTACCTATGTGGTTAAAATTTTATCCTCGATACAGGACTTTGATTTGGACTCGCACGGTTGATAGTGAGGGGAGTTCTATTTGCTACGGACTTCATTTAAGGCGGGTACCCTTGACTTATCTTTTAGATATTGTCGTATTGCTATGCATGGTTTGTTATAGATAACAGTAAGATTATATGCTATACCTGCTTTAGTATACCTGTACTTGATATCTGTGGCTTATCCTTGAGGTTATCTCCTTTTTAGCTTCATACAGTCTCAATAGTTGTTATGTGTATATATATATATGTGCATAGATGTAGGGATATGTTTCCTCGCATTTGACATTGATGGATCATTGGTTAGTTCGTTAGTATACCTAGTAGGTTACTTGTATCCCATGATATAGGATTCATACCTATACCTAGCACACTGAGGTGTTAGCTGAGGACTTGGTGGGTGTTGTATGTGTTTGGGTCATGCACCATCCTTGCATTGTTGTATGCTGACGATCATCGGCTCCTATATAGTCTAAGCTCATCGCCAGTTACATGAGGATATGCACACACATCCACTCAGGGGTAGTGGCTACCATAGAATGTGTGCATTTACCCTGTATTGCTCCACACGGTCACTATTTGGAGGGTGGTTCCGGTGCGTGGTAGCAGCCAGGGATCCCTTCTCATCCTGAGACACGAGAAGATGAGAGCGAGACTCCCCCATTACTTGGGGTAGGAGGGTGTCCTCCGCCAGCATCCTGTCCACTCGGTCACTCAGGAGCAGTGATAGCAGTGTGTGTACAGTTGTCATAGCTCTACCCACTTGGATGTTCATTTATGACAGGTGGACGATGATCTGACTGGTGTCAGGGGTGACACATATCATTGCACCATGTGCATATTTTGCATCGTGCATTGTTTGCTGCATTTGATTTCTGCACTTGATTGACATGCATATACTGGATACCTATTTACCTTGGATTATGTGTTATATTTGTTCTTTAGGGATTTATTCCACCACTCTGCAGGATAGATGGATTCTGGTATGTACCTACATTCAGTATCTTCAGTGTATGTCTTTCTATTGCACATATGGTACTGTATTACCGTGACTCTTATTGTTAGTATAACCTACTATGCATATCTGTTTAGGTATCCGCTGAGTTCGTTTGGACTCACACCGTTGGCTATATTTTTATTTTCAGACTGAGATACTTGGAGTCGCCAGAAGAGACCAGTAGCAAGTCCCTACTCATCGCGGCGACATGATTTTGTTTTGTACTTTGTAGTGTATTATTTTATATTTCTTTTAGCAATTTGTATATGTCATATGTGTCGTGTGCCGTAAGGGGTTTTTGTATTTGTTGTTTCGTCGTAAGTCGGACCGGTCCGCAGTCAGGTATGGTTTACCATGTTTTATTTTATGTTCTGTCTTGATTTGAGGCCTGAGGCTCATTTAAACTGTGTGGTTGTGTTATATGTGATGTATGTATGTGTAAATTGTCCGCCGGATATGGGAGGTGCTGTCCGATTTTCTATTGGATCAGTGGCTCCTGGGTCTCGGTGCATGATTTATTTTTGGTATCAGAGCTCAGGTTGTCGGATACATTGAGGACTTGTGGATTTACGGTGTCTATCTGATACCAATTTATTTTGGTATCAGAGCGTAGGTTTGCGATGCCTACTTGTTTTGCGACTTTTTCAGAGTTTTTCAAAATTTATCTGATACCAATTTATTTCTGGTATCAAGCCCAGGATGCGGGATACCATCGCGATTTGTGGATTTCTCGGGATTTATATCTGATACTGAACTGGTAGGTATCAGAGCTCGGGTTTGATGTTATTCACCCGAGTACATTTCGGATCTTTAAAGTCGTTGTCGCGACGTGATTGCACTTTGGGACTGGGCAGCGGTAGGACTTCTCTAGGCGGCAAATAGGTAAATTGGTAAAGTTAACCATTTGGTCTTGTTTGTAATACTTGGTAACAATTCAACAGGTATGACTCGGGGTGCATATGTTCTCGCGCCGGACGTGGTCCGGGACGACCACGTAAGAGGACTTTAGAGTCTCAGGCTACAGAATCACCTGAGAGACCTACTAAGACAGAGCCTGTTAGTCGTGGCCAGACTCAGCAGGATATTCCGAGGGGCCAGGGTTCCCATATTCAGAGGGTTCTTTCTCCGTTCCCATCAGTAGTTCTTACTATACCTCCTGTTGTATCCACTCTGGTATTATTCACCGTGCCAGCAGTAGTACCCCCTCCAGCATATCCGATACTAGTAGGATCTGCTTCGGTTTTCCCTACTGTTCCGTCGGAGACACCTATTCCCACACATCCTACTAACTCTTCTGTGGTGACTGCTCCGACGTATCCGGTAGTTACCTCGGTGGTACTTGTTCCGGTTCTCCCTACTATTCCATCAGAGACGCTTGTATGTGCTCCGATTTATCCAACTGTTCCACCAGCAGTACCGGGTCCATCTTATCCGACTATTCCAGAGCAGAACCGGAAGAAGATTGCCTCCAGCTCTCACTGTACTCGCTGTGGATCTAGAGAGCATGGTAGGACAGATTGTCCCCTTGAGCAAGCAGTGTGTTACTATTGCAAGCTACCAGGACACTTGAGCCGTGACTGTGCACTGAAGGCACAGAATGAGAGGACTAAAGCTACTAGTCAGAGTGGGCATTCCGGGCAGTCAGGATCTCACAGAGGAGGACGGAGGACACAACCTTCTGGGCTCCAGCCAGTGTCATGTACTGCCTTCTCTTGTGTACTAATATGTGTATGTTGTTGATGCAGTCTGACCCTGATTGTTATTTTGGTGATGACACCGATTTTAGTTTAGGTTGATGATTATGATTATGGTTAAGTCCTGATCGGGGATTAGGTATGGTATGGAAAATCCTAACTTGGAGGGCTAGGTGTTGGAAAATCCTAACCTGGAGGGTTAGGTGTGGAAAATCCTAGCTTGGAGGGCTAGGTGTTGGAAAGTCCTAATTCGGAAGAGTTGGGTGAAAAGTCCTAGCTTGGAGGGCTAGGTGAAAAGTCCTAACTTGGAGGGTTAGGTGAAAAGTCCCAACTTGGAGAGTTAGGTGAAAAAGTCCTGGCTTGGAGGGTCAGGTCCTAGCTTGGAGGGCTAGGTTTGGAAAAGTCCTAATTCGGAAGAGTTGGGTGAAAAGTCCTAGCTTGGAGGGCTAGGTGAAAAGTCCTAACTTGGAGGGTTAGGTGAAATTCCTAACTTGGAGGGTTAGGTGAAAAAGTCCTAGCTTGGAGGGCTAGGTTGGATGAAACCCTAGCTTGGAGGGCTAGGTTTGAGTCCCTAGATCGGTCTGGTGACCGATCAGGGAAGTTGGCACGCTGCTCCTTCGTGGATCGGTCTGGTGACCGATCCAGCGATGACTGATCGGTCTGGTGACCGATCAGGGAGCTCACAGTGAGGTTGGGAACCTACTGTGTGGCTCCTGATCGGTCTGGTGACCGATCAGGCAGCAGGGCGTTGCCTCGTTGCTTGGCTCCTGATCGGTCCGATGACCGATTAGGGAGCAGGCAGCTTCCTCACTGGCTTGCTTCTGATCGGTCTGGTGACCGATCAGGGAGCAAACAGTGGGTTGAGTTCCCCCGCTGATCAGCTCCTGAACAGTCTGGTGACCGATCCACGACTTAGGATTTGATTTCCGCAGTTACTGTTCACTCAAACGTGGACCGATCAGGCTTCACTCTGATCGGTCTGGTGATCGATCAGGCTTGTGTCGCTGTGAGAGCTGGGAGTCCCAGCAAAGTGGTGTATTGGTCTGGTGACCGACCCACAAGCCCTGGATCAGTCCGGTGACTGATCACTTTAATTCAAATTGCACTGTCAGACACTCTGATCGCGTCTGACCGCATCTGATTCTCTGTGTTTGATCTCTGATATGTGATTTACTGAGTGATATGCTGTGCTAATACTCTGATTAAGCTGCAGGTGACAGGGAAGGATTCAAACACTCAAGGAGAGTCAATGGAGGCCTTTCCTTGGAGCAGGTTTGTCTGTTTTCCACCTCAGGTTGCAACGGACGCTAGCACTAGCTGGAGTGCTGACTGGGGCTGGTTTGAGGGAAGCTCAGGGAGTCCATAAGAGCTCAGTGGTGGCTGGTGGTTGCAGGGGAGCAGCTGGAGGCTGAAATGAGATGGTGTCACCTGGCGCTCAAGAGGGAAACAAAAGGAGCGGTGTGGAGCAGAGCAAGAAGAATAGCTTGGTTGCCTTGGTTTTGTGCTGCGATTTCTTGCTGCGTGCTTATGCTCTTGGCTGATCATCCACTCTTGAGAAAGCTATTGTGATCTTTGAAGCAACCAACCCTTGCTTGAGCACTTGGAGGAAGGAACAAGAGGCTTTGAGTCCAACAGCGAGAAGACACGAAGAAAGGGTTCTTGCGTGAGATCATCGCTGGGTGGAGCTTGGGAAAAGCTTGCTGTGTTCTTGTCTGTGCTAAGTGCTAAGTAAGATCTTTCTTGTGTTTCATTGTGCTTAAAACTATATCTTTGATTGAAACGCTGTGGAGAGGTTACTCCACCGAGAAGGAGGTTGCTTTCTATCCGGATCTTCCGGGGCTTGATCTGCCGACGATCAAGGGATCGCCCACCTTAAGGGCACGCCAAGGAGTAGGGGCAAGTTATCCCCGAACCTTGTAAACCCTCTTGTTAGCGTCTTGCAATTGTGATTAGCTTAGGGTTCTAGTTTTCTGCATACTCTGTTTCTATTCTTTCCGCTGTGCTACTAAACGGTTTAAGTACAGAATTTTGATAAGTGCTAAAGTTCAAGTGATTGGCTATATTCACCCCCCTCTCTAGCCATCCGAGTTCCAACATATGTGAGTGTGCAGGTTGTACAGGTTTACACATATTGACCTGGTTGGACGGCTTCGGTATGGTGAAGGGTTGCATGGAGACAAGCTGGAGGCTTGTGTACACCGAGGTACCTGATATAACAGGGATGATGAGCCGAGGGGCGCGGACTTCGAGGCATATGTGAAGGATGACATGGAGACAAGCTGGAGGCTTGTGTGCATCCGAGGGACGAGGGCCGAAGATGAAGAGGGCGCGAAGGCAATAGTCAAGGCTACTAGTGAAGAGTCAGCTGAGGCAAGGGACAAGAGCTGAGGGAGGAGGACTCCAAGGGCAAGCGGGGAAGTGGACTTCAAAGGGCACACGTGAAGGGTGGCATGGAGGCAAGTCGAGGACTTGCATGCGCATCTGAGGGACGACAGCCGGTGGAAGTGGACTTCAAAGGGCAAGCAAAAGGAGTAGACCTGAAGGCACGCGTGGAGGAGGGTCAAGAGAGTGAGTAGGAGTGCTGTTGTAAGCTGGGCAGTCGACTAGGGGTTGTCCAGTCGACTGCCAAAACTCACAGTAGGTTCTGGACCCTGGACCAGTCGACTGTCATTTTGGCAGTCGACTGGTAAGTCACCAGAATTCGAATATTGGGATGTCAACGGTCGAATCTGAGTGGTGGCAGTCGACTGCCCTGGGACCAGTCGACTGCCAGCGGGTTTTCCAGCCCGAGTTCTATTTAAAGAGGACTCGGTTAGGGATGATTTCCTTGACGAAACTGCTTGGGTAAAGTGAGTTAGTAGTCTTTTGTGCCCAGATCGTGTCCAAGGTATTGTGGCGAGGTTTCTCCACCTATAAGGAGCGACGAGGGTTAGCCAGAGGTTATCCGGGGAGTGATCCACCGATTGATTCTTGGATTAGTCACCCGACCGGGGTGGATACCAAGTAAATTCTCTGTGTTAGCGTTGTTTGTTTTCTTTATTATTGTTTCCGCTGTGCAACTAACAACGCAGGTACAAGAAAGATCTGAAAAATGTTATTCACCCCCCTCTAGCATACCACATATGATCCTACGGGTGGTATCAGAGCAAGGACCGCTCTTGATCGGACTAACCGCCGAGGGAGCACACGCTAGAGGAAAAGAACCATGGAAGACAAACTAGGGGACGATATCAACTCACCACCACCATACGAGTATGACTTTCTGTATTGGAAAGCTAGAATGAAGATGTGGTTCGGCATGGATTGGGAGTGCGTAATGGTGCTAGAAGAGTCATTCGAGACCCCTAAGGACAAGCATGGAAAGAAGCTCCGACCTAGGTATTGGACCAAGGAGCAACAAGAACAAGCAAGAGCCAATGAGAAGGTAACCAATATTTTGGTTAATATTTTGCCTACTAATATTTTGAGTCGTGTAGGAGAATATCAAAATGCACATGATCTATGGAGAAAAATAGAAGAAATTCATGAAAATCCTACACGAGGTCAAATAGTGAAAGAACCCGAGGAAGAGAGCTCAAGAGTCCAAAAGGATGAACAATCAAGTGAAGAATCATCCACTTCCTCGAGTAAAGGAGAAGAAGAGGAAGATGTCTCCATCTCATGGATTGAGGGGGAGGAGAGACCCTCAACCATACAAGAACAAGAGGAAGCATCCACGTCATCCAAGGTTGAAAAAGAAGTCAACCTAGCCTCTACCTCCACCAAAGCAAGGAAAAAGGAACACATTATATGTTTTGGGTGCAACGAAAAGGGGCACTACAAGGATAAGTGCCCCAAAGGTAAAAAGGAGGTAAAATCCACACCCATTTCAAGTTCTTTTAAATCTAACGTGGGTTGTAGGATTGGAGAAGCCCAAGAGAAGAAGAAAAGAATTAGATGCTTCACGTGTGGTGAGCTAGGGCACTACCACACCAAGTGCCCAAAGAGTGGAGAGCTCAAGAAGATGGAGCACTTGAGGAGATGGGAGAAAGTGCAAAGGAAGAAGAGAAGCTCACAACAAGGAGGAACTCCAAGGGTAAGGGAGGTAATTCCTAACCCTAGGTTAAAATGCAATTTAAATTCAAGATCCTCCTTGCATGATAGAAATAGAATTCACCATTCATCCATGCATGCTAGTATTAATGAAAATTGTTTGATGGTGCATAATTTTGGATTTAGATACAATGATAGGACTAGGGCTAACAAGATAGATCATAACCCTATAAAAAACATGCATTATGAATCCAAGACCTCTAGACCTAAGGATCAAGGCACTGGTTCCAAGAAGGGGAGAAATGTGCCTAGGAACATGGGTAAGTCTAGAAATGTCCAAAGTGGACACATGGACTCAAAGGTTCAAAACTTAGAAAGGAAAAATCAATCCTTGAGGGCAAGGCTTGATACATTAGAAAAGACCCTAGAAAGATTCAAGATTGGGTCTAAGGGTTTGGATATAGTGTTGGGTAGCTTAAAACCCAACTATGATAGATCAGGTTTGGGTTACCGGTCTAGAGTCTCCAAGGCCAACAAAAAGAAATATGCTGGGAAGGCATATGATCATGGCAAGAAGGAGATGTCCAAGAATGGCACGGGGGTGTCATCTAATGGGAAAGAAAATGACTTAACCAAAGACAAGGTATCTAAGATTAAGAGGGTTCATTTTGTAGGCCAAGAGTCACCGGGGGCACACCGGTGTGGTCTAGTATGGATCGAGTCACCTAGGGAGGTGGCTAGGGCTAAGAGCTCAAGGGGGAGCTCTAGGAGCCTTTGGGACATATGGTGAATGGACCTTGGGAGGGTTGCTCCTAGAGGTCTAGATGGACCATGGGATGTGCCAAAAGAATTGGAGATGGACTTGAGTCTCAATTCTTGAGATTTGACACGTTAGAGTTATGTTTCATGCATGAAAATATGACATTGAGGTCATATAGCATGAAAGTTGGTTTTTAATGATTAAATGCCATGTAAATCAATGCTAGGTATGCATTGCGGGATGGCATGGGTAGAGACATCAAGTGGAGACCAAAACTAGGACTTTAGGTCAAGGTTTGATTAAAGTTTTTAGCTAATTTAGGGTTTTATGTCAAACTTGGGAATGGTGATAGATACATTTTGGAAGGTATTTTTTCCAAGTAGATATGGGTACCACAAACCTCTCCACAAAATTTGAGAATTTTTGGAGATTTGTGGAATTTTTGGCGTATTTTTGAACTTCGTCAGAAAAGGCTGAAATTCTGTGTTTCAGAGTATCAGTCGACTGCCATTTGGGGCAGTCGACTAGTAAAGGCTGAATTAAGTTTCAACAGCTGGGTATGTGTCCAAATAATGTAAAACAAGTGTATGGGGGGCTAGTACACATTGTTTATGGTCATTAGGGATTAAAAGAACCAATGATTTGGATATTGTTGGGTTCTTTTTGATGTTAGGCAAAGGGGGAGAAGTGTTGGGTTTAATTTGGGAAACCAAACATACCTTTGCAAGAAACCCTAGGTTTAGGGGGAGTTGAGATTAAGGGGGAGCATGATTGCTCCATTCTTGGCGTAAGAGGAACCTTGGAGAGGTTCTTAAAAAGTCTTTGTAAGTCCAATGGAGGGGGAGCTTTGGAGAAACTTTAAAAAGCCCGTTTTGGTGAAAATTCCTAACTTGGAGGGTTAGGTGTGGGGAGCCTTGGGATTGGTTTTAAAAAGCCCGTTTCGGAAATTCCTAACCTGGAGGATTAGGTGTAGGATGCCTTGGGATAGGATCCATGTATGCATTACATATGCATTTATTTAGCATTATTCTTGCTATCTATTACTCTTTGTTTTCCCTAACTTAAACGTATTGCCAAACATCAAAAAGGGGGAGATTGTTGAGGCAATCTGTGATCCGGAGTGATCATGTGTTTTGATGTTTGAGCAAAGGGTTTAAGTTATGCTTTCTCTTGTGTACTAATATGTGTATGTGAGTGTGCAGGTTGTACATGTTGTATAGGTTTACACATATTGACTTGGCTAGACGGCTTCAGTATGGTGAAGGGTTGCATGGAGACAAGCTGGAGGCTTGTGTGCACCCGAGGGACCTAATATAGCAGGGATGATGAGCCGAGGGGCGCGGACTTCGAGGCGTACGTGGAGGATGGCATGGAGACAAGCTGGAGGCTTGTGTGCATCCGAGGGACGAGGGTCGAAGATGAAGAGGGCGCGAAGGCAATAGTCAAAGCTCCTAGTGAATAGTCAGCTGAGGCAAGGGACAAGAGCCGAGGGAGGAGGACTCCAAGGGCAAGCGGGGAAGTGGACTTCAAAGGGCACACGTGAAGGGTGGCATGGAGGCAAGTCGAGGACTTGCATGCGCATCCGAGGGATGACAGCCGGTGGAAGAGGACTTCAAGGGGCAAGCAAAATGAGTGGACCTGAAGGCACGCGTGGAGGAGGGTCAAGAGAGTGAGTAGGAGTGTTGTTGTAAGCTGGGCAGTCGACTGGGGGTTGTCCAGTCGACTGCCAAAACTCACAATAGGTTCTGGACCCTGGACCAGTCGACTGCCATTTTGGCAGTCGACTGGTAAGTCACCAGAATTCGAACGTTGGGATGTCAACGGTCGAATCTGAGTGGTGGCAGCCGATTGCCCTGGGACCAGTCGACTGCCAGCGGGTTTTCCAGCCTGAGTTCTATTTAAAGAGGACTCGGTTAGGGCTGGTTTCCTTGACGAAACTCGCTTGGGTAAAGTGAGTTAGTAGTCTTTTGTGCCCAAATCGTGTCCAAGGTATTGTGGCGAGGTTTCTCCACCCATAAGGAGCGATGAGGGTTAGCCAGAGGTTATCCGGGGAGTGATCCACCGACGGATTCTTGGATTAGTCACTCGACCGGGGTGGATACCAAGTAAATTCTCTGTGTTAGCGTTGTTTGTTTTCTTTATTATTGTTTCCGCTGTGCAACTAACAACGCAGGTACAAGAAAGATATGAAAAACGCTATTCACCCCCTCTAGAGTACCACATACGATCCTACAATAAGTGGGCATGCTCCCACGACTATACTACCCTCGGATCGGCTCTCAGCAGGACGCGTGGCGGCCCACGCTCCCTGAGAGGTCTCCTGACTGAGAGGCTATATTCTCGCTCCGTGCAAGCCTTACCCTCGGATCGTCTCTCAGCCGGACGCGTGGCGGCCCACGCTCCTTGAGAGGTCTCCCGACTGAGAGGCTATACTACCCTCGGATGGGCTCTCAGCCGGACGCGTGGCGACCCATGCTCCCTGAGAGGTCTCCTGACTGAGAGGCTATGTTCTCGCTCTGTGCGAGCCTTACCCTCGGATCGGCTCTCAGCCGGACGCGTGGCGGCCCACGCTCCCTGAGAGGTCTCCCGACTGAGAGGCTATATTCTCCCTCCGTGCGAGCCTTACCCTCGGATCAGCTCTCAGCGGGACGCGTGGCGACCCACGCTCCCTGAGAGGTCTTCCGACTGAGAGGCTATATTCTGGCTCCGTGCGAGCCTTACCCTCGGATCGGCTCTCAGCCGGCCGCGTGGCGGCCCACGCTCCCTGAGAGGTCTCCCGACTGAGAGGCTATATTCTCGCTCCGTGCGAGCCTTACCCTCGGATCGGCTCTCAGCCGAACGCGTGGCGGGCCACGCTCTCTGAGAGGTCTCCCAACTGAGAGGCTATATTTGTAAGATGTGTATACTGAAAGACATGACTTTTATTATATGAACATCTTTATTATGAAAAGAGAATCACGACTACACTAGGTGTTTGTTTATATTAATACATACACGAAGTCCACTTACTTTGCATTGTAGATAACATGGTGTGTGGTGTCACACAGAAGATCGTGTTATTAGTTCCTTGCTTAGTATAAATAAGAGACACACAACCTAGATGGAATTGGACAACCCATTGGGATGGTTGTAGTGTAGTTAGGTGTGGTTGGTTTTGACCATAGAACTATACTAGTGTGTTATGAGTGCATTGAGCAGGACTAAAACCCGAGGTTATCCAATTTGTACTGACTAGATAATTGGATTGGATCTCAATTGATATTATGGAGGATGATCCCTTAATCCCGAAATAATATCGGGCATATATTATTAATTATTATTTCTTTAATTTACCAATGGACAAGATCTATTCTGTTAGATCGATAGACCCGGTAATTTGAAAGATAATATTAATAATATGATGTGCCGATGATTATTGACGGAATCCGTGTCCTGGTGAGTCAGGATGATAATGCCCCCTTGATGAGCTCAAAAGGTTCATCGTGCTAAACCCTGCAGGTGGATTTGATCTGGCACGTTGATAAGGTTGAGTGGTACTAATCAAGGATCCAGAAGTTAATTAATTTAAATTGTCAGTAATTTAATTAATTAACGGGCATGCGAGATCTTAAACATGGGGGGATGGATGACTCGTAATATGTGGAGCCCATATGAAAATATGGGGGTTGGTGAGGAAGTTCAATTAAGATCCTTTAATAGAATGGATCTTAATTAATGGATCGGGTTTAGATCTATTAGTGGGCCATGAACCAACTCCTCCTCTTGGTCCCTACCTTAGCCCTATAAATACCCTATGAGATCAAGAAACCAAGAGCTAATCAATCCAAGAGCCAAGACCCCAAGCCTCACTCCTCTCCTCTCCCTCTCTCCTAGGTTTCGGCCGGCGCTAACAAGAGGAAGAGGAGTTCTACTTCTCGGTTCTTCTTCTTCTCTCCACCATCTTTCGGCTGGGATTCACAGAGATAAGGGAGGGAAGTTCTCTCCCGATTGTGGTGCTCACTGTGGGTGGAGAGCCGCCGGCGGCTGGGAGAAGGCGCTGCAACCCTAGGTTGTGACGGCGGCGCAAGGGTGAGGAAGAAGAAGATTGCGGGCGGTTTTGGGTGAGGTAGAAGGAGAATTCTCTCCGTCTTCATCTCCTTCTCCTTCCTCTCTAGGTCGGCTGCTGGTCGGAGGGCTTGGAGCGGCTCCGGCGGTCGGCGGCGCAAGGGAAGAGGATGAGGAGGGCCGGCGACGCAACCCCTAGTGGCTAGGGTTTTGGTCGGCTGTGAGAAGAGGATTGGTTGGAGCTCTCGGTGATCTCGGATCACGGTAGACCATCACCCACACGACGTCCGCGAAGGGAGGGACATAAGGTAGAAGACCACGAGGTGATTGGAAAGGTATAACTTTCTATACGCTCATTTGTATTTCCTTATGTCTTTTATGTGCCATGTTTACATGTCTTGTCATTTTATGTTTAAGAATTTATTGTTTTGTTTTCAAAATATGATAAATAAATTCTTAACTGGACCCCGACCATAAACACAAAAGTCGGCGATCAACTCGTCGCCTTTTCCGCAGTCGAACGATCATGCAAATTACAAGGCCAATTTTGGTAATTGGCTAAGTTGTAATTTGGATCGTTCGATACGGTACGAGACGGTCGATGGGAGACGAGTCTCCACTCAGATTAATTTTTAATCCGTAGACGTGGAGAGGTCTCTCAGATCGACTAGGTATCCGCTAAGGAAACCCGCCAAGTCATACCCTACAATTGGTATCAGAGCTGAGGTTTCCGGCTTTGTGTGTTTAGGATTGGTTAATTTTTCCAAATTTTCATACATTTTATTTTAATGATGCGTGGATGTGCGTAGGCTAACTTTGTGTTGCAGGCACAAGATTCCAACTTCATGGCCAAAATATGGTTGTGTGATTGTTTTGCAATTTTTGTAATTAATTAATCCTCGGGGTTGACGAGGCTAGGTATTTAATTTTTATAATTAAATACGACACATGTTTAGCCGAGTTTTTTATTTACAGTTGACCTAGATTTCATGTACACTCCTTCGTGGAGTATAGGATCAATGATGTAAATAATTATCTTTTCATTTTGACTCGGAGATCCCTCAAGGTAGCATGCGCAGAAGGAAGGGAGGAGCGGACGAAGTGACGACATGACTGGAGGCACATGAGAAACCAAGGGGCCATGAAAGTTAGAAAATCTAGGATTTTTCATTATTTTATTTTCATGTTATTGGTTGTGTGCTTGGTTGTGTGATTGTGCTAAGAAAATTCCTCGAGATAAATTACTAAGTGGGAGAGGGACCCTAAGGGTCCCGCGGCTTCCATTACAATTCGACAAGTGATACGAACAAGTCTCCGCGTCGGCTTTGAGTGCCTTCCTCCCCATCGGATGGACTTGTTCTACGGATCACTGGGTCGAAAAAGACTATAAAAAATTATTGAAGAGCGTGTGACTTCCCCATCGGAAGGCACATAATCGGAAATAATTTTCTTAGTGTCGTGTAATGATGCACACTTAGATGCGAATAATAGTATCCTCCCATCGGAGTCACTGCTATTATTTTGCAGAGCCGAAGGAAACCAACTATTGATCTTACTTGTCAAAAAGTTAGGTTGACAAGATAGTAAGATCGATGGTAAAACCTCCTCTTACGAATGTAGGGATTCGTATACATCCACACCATCGTGGCATGCGAATTTCTCGGTGTATAGGGGTATTGGTTGATCTCAAAAATTAATTGTTTTGAGGAATCAATTTATTTTCGATTTCTAAAGTAGTGTATGTTGTGATTCTCAGGTTTTTCATATTTACTCCATTAGCAACAATTCTTAAGGACAATAAACTTACTGGCCCAAACTACATTGACTGGAAGAGGAACCTAGACATTGTCCTCACTGCTGAGGAGTACAAATTTGTACTCTTCGAGGAATATTCGGAAAAGCCTAGAGAAGACTCTGGTGAAGAGTTGAGGGAGCGTTATAGGAAGTGGAAAAAGACAGATGAGATGGCGCGGTGTTACATTTTGGCATCGATGTCGAATGTGCTACAACATCAGCATCAGGCCATGCCCACTGCCAGTGACATGATGCTGAACCTCAAAGACCTCTTCGGGCACCAAGGTCGAGCTGCTAGGCAAAGTGCGATGAAGAGTCTGATGTCAACCAATATGGTTGAAGGGACACCCGTAAGGGATCATGTTCTAAAGATGATGGCTCACCTCAATCAGATTGAGGTACTGGGAGCAGAAATCGACGGGGAATCCCAAGTCGATATTATACTCGAGTTTCTACCAAGGAGTTTTGAATAGTTCAGCTCAACTATAATATGAACAAAAGGAAGTATACGTTGGGTGAACTGTTAGGAGAACTCCAGGCGGCAGAGGCTCTCTTTCATCAGAACACACAGGCCTTAGTAACTCAAAAGGTTTCTTCTTCTGAGTCGAAAGGCAGGAAGAAGAAGAAACGAGGAGGGTTCAAGAAGGCAGGAGCATCGCAAGGACCCTGGACTAGCGTGAAGAAGCTGAAAGGCAAGTGCTTCACGTGCAAGCAAACTGGGCACTGGAAGGCGGGCTGTCCCCATCGTTAAAGCAAAGGTATTTCTTCAGCCTTAGTCGTTGAAACATGTTTAGCGGTGCTATCTACCAGTACCTAGTGTGTAGATACAGGAGCCACTGACCATGTCTGCAATACTCTGCAGGGGTTTCAGGAAACCCGGCGGCTAGCGGATGAAGAAATCATGGTCTACATGGGCGATGCTACAAGAGTAGCAGCAGTTGCAGTGGGAGTCTTTTATTTATCTTTTGAGACAAATAAAGTGTTAGTTCTGAGAGATTGCCTTTATGCACCTTCATTTAGAAAGAATTTAATTTCAGTTTCTAAATTTTTTAAGGATGGATATTCTGTTACTTTTAGTAATAAAGTTGTTATTAAGAGAAACAGAGAGATTATCTGTTTGGGTACAATGGTCGGTAATCTGTATACTCTAGAACCAAAACCTCCCACGATGCATACTGAAGTAAATAGCTCATCATCTAACTCAAATAAGAGAAAAGAGTCTTCTAAGATGAATCAGACGTATCTTTGACACTTTAGGCTTGGTCATATTAACCTTAGTAGGATTCAGAGGTTGATGGCCGATGGGCCCCTGGGTTCATTGGTGGTGGAGGATCTCCTGACCTGTGAGTCTTGCTTGGAAGGTAAGATGACCAAGAGGCTTTTCAAAACTAAGAGATATAGGGCCAAAGATGTGTTAGAACTGATTTATTCTGATTTTTGTGGTCCCATGTTAATCCAGGCTAAAGGTGACTTTGGATATTTCGTCACTTTCATTGACGATTATTCAAGGTATAGGTACATTTACCTGATGCGCCGCAAGTCTGAATGCTTTGATAAGTTTAAAGAATTCAAGGCAGATGTGGAGAAACATTGAGGTAAGAGTATCAAGACACTACGATCAGATCGTGGTGGCGAGTACCTCTTTGGAGATTTTAGGACCTATTTATCAGAAGCTGGGATTCAGTCCCAGCTAACTGCACCCAGCACACCCCAGCAGAACGGAGTTGTAGAAAGAAGGAATATGACTCTTATGGGAATGGTTAGGTCAATGATGAGCTATTCAGACCTACCTGATTCATTCTAGGGATACGCTCTGGAAATGGCAGTGTACATACTAAACTTGGTTCCATCTAAGTCAGTCCCTCATACTCCCACAGAACTGTGGACTGGGCGCAAGCCCAGTCTAGGACATGCTCGGATTTGGGGTAGTCCAACACATATGCTGAAAGGAGATACTGATAAGTTGGGATCTCGTACTGAGGTACGCCTGCTCGTAGGCTATCCTAAAGGAACGAAGGGTGGTCTGTTCTATAGTCCTAAGGATCAGAAGGTAATTGTTAGTACAAATGTCAGATTCTTGGAAGAGGACTATGTGATGAGCCATAAGACAAAGAGTAGACTAGTTCTTGAAAAGTTAAGGGTGGACGTTCCGACCTTAGGACCAATTGTACAAGAGGACACACCACAAGTCACTGCACTGCGTGTCACTGAGGATACACAGGTAGTACCTCGTCGCAGTGGGAGGGTTGTGAGATAGCCTGAAAGGTTCATGTTTTTGGGAGAGTCTTCAGACTTGGTCTCTGGTAAACATGAACCGGATCCCTGGACCTATGACGAGGCCCTCCAAGACAAGGATGCAGATTCATGGCAAAGGGCAATGAACTCAAAGATAGAATCGATGGATTCTAACCAAGTCTAGGAGCTAGTAGAATCACCCAATGGTGTAAAAGTCATTGGATGCAAATGGATCTATAAGAGAAAGAGAGGATCAGATAAGAAGGTTGAGACCTTCAAATCAAGGCTTGTTGTGAAAGGGTACACTCAGAAAGAGGGTATCGATTATGAGGAGACCTTTTCGCCAGTAGCCATGTTCAAGTCGATCCGGATTCTATTATCTACAGTAACTCATATGGATTATGAGGTATGTCAGATGGATGTCAAGACAGCTTTCCTTAACGGGAGTCTTGAGGAGACCATCTACATGTAGCAACCAGAAGGTTTCATTGCAAAGGGAAAAGAGCATCAAGTGCGCAAGCTTAATCGATCCATTTGTGGATTGAAGCAATTTTCAAGGTCTTGGAACATCTGCTTTGATGAAGTAATCCAGTTATATGGATTTACCCAAAGCCCGGATGAGTCATGTGTGTATAAAAGATGTGACAGAAACATCGTGGTGTTTCTTGTACTTTACGTAGATGACATTTTGTTAATTAGCAACAATGTTAAAGTGTTATCAGACGTAAGGGTCTGGCTATCAAAGCAGTTTGATATGAAGGACTTAGGAGAAGCCGGACACATCCTTGGGATCAAGGTCATAAGGGATCGCCAGAAAAGGATGACAGTATCATATGTTGACACAGTCTTGTCTCGTTTTAGCATGGAAAACTCCAAGAAGGGTTTCTTACCCTTCAGACATGGAGTTCCTCTATCCAAGGAGATGTGTTCAATAACATCAAAGGAGATAGAGGAAATGAAGGCGGTTCTTTATGCTTCGGCAGTAGGAAGCCTCATGTATGCTATGTTGTGCACGAGACCTGATATCTGTTTTGCCGTGGGCATGGTAAGCAGATATCAGAGTAACCCTGGACAAGGGCATTGGATAGCGATAAAGCATATATTGAAATACTTGAGACGGACTATGATTATATGCTGGTTTACCGGGCAGACCAATTAGTCCCTGTGGGTTACACGGACTCAGATTTCCAGTCAGATAGGGACAAGAGTAAGTCTACCTCAGGGTTTGTGTTTACTTTAGGAGGTGGAGCCATTATCTGGAGGAGTGTCAAGCAGAAGTGCGTGGCGGACTCTGTAACGCCCGCTTTTTTTTTCTTTCCATAAAGCGGCGTTACGTTAACATGAGTAGGGCAGGTGGACATCATAATGCAGCGAAAAAACTTTAAACTTACACCTACATGCACCTACTACCATTCCTAACATGATGACATGGGAACTTAGCACATTTACTTCATACTTAGCATCATATCATGTCTTACTTAACATCATGTCATAGAGTCACATAAGCCATCATTTGCGTACTTAAGTAGCAAACGTAAAGTTCTAGCATAAAACGAGTAAACATATTATTTTCTTGGTCAAGTCACTACCACACACATCCATTCTTGCCCTCCTGCTGCTTCCTTACTGTCCCCTTGCGTGATCTGCGGTATAAGGAAATAAGACTATAAGCACACAGGCTTAGTAAGACTCTTTCCTACTCACTAAAACCATTCATCACTTAATAATGAGCACATGAAACATTAACATACTTGGTGCTCTGCTCAGAACATAAGCATCTAGGATCACTTAGCATATATTGGACATGGCATGAACATAAACACAATAGACATTCTTAGCATGGCATGAAACTTGGTATAAACATAAACATAATAAACATTCTTAGCATGACATGATACTTGGCATAAACATAAGTAAACATTCTTAGCATGGCATGATACTTGGTATAAACATAAACATAATAAATATTCTTAGCATGGCATGATACTTGGTATAAACATAAACATAATAAACATTCTTAGCATAGCATGATACTTGGCATAAACATAAACATAATAAACATTCTTAGCATGACATGATACATGACATAAACATAAACATACTTCCTATCATATCATAGGGCATCCTCTTAACATAACCCTAAGCATCAATCATTTACTATCATGCATATTTTCTTGACATGAAACATAGCACCAAAACATTACTATCATGGCAGAATGCATAACATGAATGAATGCATGAGACTAATGCATATACATAAGGATGCTTAACTTTTAAAATCATACTTTTAAATACTTAAACATAATCATCACATCATTGGGGTCCCTGGCTTGTACCACATACATACATCATGTGCGCGCATCCCTAAGTAAATATGAGATAGATAGCCTCGACCTACTAGGGTAAGGACAGCATAGTCGGTAGTCCCCGAACCAAGGCGTTCTTAAGGTGCCCATCCCTGTTGCACAGCTTCGGTAGTGCCAGAACCGTGGACAGCATAGTCGGTAGTCCAGAACTGGGGCGTTCTTAAGGTGCCCATCCCTTGGACCCATACTTCGGTCCGGTACAAGCCCATTCATAAAGTAAAATACTTTACATGCTTCATCATTCATAAGACATTCATGGCATATTTAAACATAGCATAACCTTGTTACATGAAGCATGACTTAAAACATGCTTGTCCTTTCATTATTCATACTTAATGCATAGCATCATGATGCCTTGAAGGCATGAGCATTATCTTCATTCATAAACATGACATGCATCTTCTTTCATAAAACATGGCATGCATCATCATTCATAAAACATGGCATGCATCATCATTCATAAAACATGACATGCATCTTTATTCATAAAACATCATTCCTTTTCATAGTGCTTGCATGATCATGATACATGAGGTAAGCATTGCATTTCATACATAGGCATTGTATCTATCACAAGCATGCATAGGTAGGACTTCCATAAACATGCTACCTACTATCCAAGTGCATGGCATAGAACATAAGACATTCATAAATAAACCCTATTAAGCATGACATCCAAACATACACACATGAAACATGGTGCTTAAGGTTAGGGTTATAGGTAACTTAATTTCTACCACATGCTTGAACCTTTATATATACTTCATAATAAAGCATAACTCATCATTCTTCAAACCCTAACTCCACCCAAACCCTAGTGACCATGCTTGGCCGAAACCTACAAGGGAGGGATTCCATCATTCAATGACATGTAAGGTAGCATAAGGAAAAAGAAACAACCATACAATACATCTAAGGCCATAAGGAGCCATTAGAGCTCATGATTAGGGTTTACCCTAACTTTTAGCCCTATTTTCCTAGGGTTGGCCGAAACATGTAAGAGCCATGGGGCATTCATAAAATTTCCAATTAATCATCTAACACCTTCCATACCATACCATAGGAGTCATTAGGGCCCTTGCTTGGGGTAAGCCCTAACTCCTTGCTCTTGAACCTTCTTGGCCGAAACCCTTAGGGTCACAAGACCTTGTGAAGATTCGCATAAATCCCTTCAACCTCCCCTTGTATCATAAAGGTACACAAGATACATGATTGAAGGGTTAAATCCAACCCTAGCCATGGAATCCTTATAATGGTCCCAAGCCCTAAAGGGTCTTAGGGTACTCCAAAAATTCCCAAAAATTATACTTATTCTCTAAACATCATGAGAACACATTAGAAAGCATAATTAAGATTTTTTAGCATCATCATGAACCCAAAACCCATGGTGGCCGAATACTATAGGGGTCCAAAACATGGTTTTCTCAACATCAAACCCCAAACCAACTTTATATTATGCTAAAAATCAACAAAGGAACTATTATACCACAGGTGAGGGAGTCTTACCTTGGTTGATCTTGATTATAGACCTTAGATTTGGGAGAAGGATGAAGATCTTGTTGCCTCTTGACCACCCCTAGCCTTTGTACCCTTGTAAAAGCCTTGGATCTTGGAGATGGAGCCTTAGGTGAACCTTTTCCAAAGGAGAATCCCCTCTTGGGGTTTCAGCTAGAATGAGGGAGGAGGAAGAAGAAAGGTGGACTTGATGGAAGGAAGAAAGTAACTCCCATTCCCCCTCTTTATAACACATTAAGGAGGGTAAGTGAAGAGTCATGGTGTCTCTTCCCTTGGTGACTCTTCATTTTCCCTAAGCCTTAACCATAATCCACTTCATTTCCTCATAGCACTCCTTTGCTAGGTGAATTGGTTAGACCATGCATGGTTGTACAAGAGGTCCAAGGTTCAATCCTTGGTGCATGCACTAATTTTCCATTTTATTTTTATTTTATTTTTCTATTATTTCGAAAATCTCTTAAAAATTCCCCCATAATTATGTTAATATTTCTCATTAAAATCCCTTTATATTTCTATAAATTTTTACCTAAAATTCACCAATAATCATGGTACTAGGAAGCCCATATAAGGCCCATTAGTGCCTATTTCCCCAATTTAAATGGAAAAAACATGGATTTCTAGGTTAAAATTCGTGTTAATATTTCTAGGTTCCTCGGAAAATTATCTAGACATGCTCAATATTTTAAAAAATATTAAGAAAATTTTCCGGGTTGTTACAATCCCCCATACCTCGTGAAAGTTCGTCCTCGAACTTAGAATAGCTCTGGGTACTTGCGCCTCATCTCGTCCTCGCGTTCCCAGGTAGCTTCTTCGAACCGTTGACTTTGCCATAGAACCTTGACTAAGGGTACTTCCTTACTCCTTAGCTTCTTGACTTCCCGATACAAGATCTGGATAGGTCTGCTTTCATAGCTTAGGTCCTCCTGCACTTGTACTGTCTGTGGCTCGATCACTCGGTCCATATTTGGGATACACTTTTTAAGCGTTGACACATGGAACACATTATGAATGGCCGACATCTCTGGAGGCAGCTCCAGCTCATATGCCACCTTACCAACTCTTTTCAGAATCAGGTACGACCCCACATAACGCGGACTTAGTTTTCCTTTCCTCCCAAATCTTGTCACCCCTTTCATAGGAGCCACTTTGAGGAACACCAAATCTCCAACATTAAATTCTAGTGGTCTACGCCTGACATCGGCATAACTCTTCTGCCGGCTCTGAGCAGCTTCTATCCGTTGTCGAATATTCTGTATAGCTCGGGTGGTGCTGTCGATGACATCCGTTGTGAGCCCCATTTCCTTCTTTTCACCACCCTCGTACCAACAGATCGGAGACCTACATCTCCTCCCGTACAATGCTTCATAAGGTGCCATTCCGATAGTAGCCTGGTAGCTATTGTTGTATGTGAATTCCGCTAAGCATAGATATCGACACCAACTTCCTTTGAAATCCAGGGCACAAGCCCGTAACATGTCTTCTAGTACTTGATTCACCCGTTCAGTTTGCCCGTCAGTCTGAGGGTGAAAGGCGGTGCTAAATCGTAATTTAGTGCTGAGAGACTTCTGAACACACTCCCAAAAGTGCGACGTAAAGCGACCATCCCTATCTGAGATGATGGTCTTGGGAACCCCATGAAGTCTGATTATCTCCTTAACATATAATTGAGCCAGTTGCTCCATTGAATCTGTCATCTTGATTGCCAGGAAGTGAGCAGACTTCGTCAGCCTGTCCACAATTACCCAAATTGCATCATATCCATTCGTAGTCCTGGGAAGCCCTAAAATAAAATCCATAGAGATGTCTTCCCATTTCCACTCCGGAATTGCGAGTGGCTGCAGAACTCCTCCGAGTCGCTGGTGTTCTGCTTTTACTTGCTGGCAAGTCATGCAAGTACTAACATGCTGAGCCACATCCCTCTTCATTCCGGACCACCAAAACTTCTCCTTCAGATCCTGATACATCTTGGTGGATCCTGGATGCATCGAATAAGGGGTTCCGTGAGCTTCTGCCAGTATTTCCCTTCGAAGCTCCGGATCATTAGGAATACATAGACGATCCCTAAGGTAGAGTACTCCCCCTTTAGCGATATGAAAACCATCGCCCTTTCCTTCTAGGATCTCCTGTTTTATTTTCTGAAGACTCAGATCACCATTTTATTTTTCCAATATGTCCTCAAATAGCGTGGGTGATATTGTCATGGTGGAAAGTCGTCCAGAGATGACCTCGACCCCAAAATTCATAATTTCTTCTTCGAGTGGTCGGGGTAATATGGCTATGGACATCAAGGTGGCACTTGACTTCCGGCTGAGTGCATCAGCCACTTTGTTTGCCTTCCCTGAATGATAGAAGATCTCGCAGTCATAGTCCTTCACCAACTCAAGCCATCGGCGTTGTCTCATATTCAGGTCTTTCTGAGTGAAGAAATATCGCAGACTCTGGTGGTCTGTATAAATCTTACACTGCGCTCCATATAGATAATGCCTCCATATTTTAAGTGCGAAGACCACCGCGGCCAGTTCCAGATCATGAGTGGGGTAATTCTATTCATATTCCTTGAGTTGTCTAGAGCGTAGGCAATAACCTTTCCATTCTGCATAAGTACAGCTCCAAGTCCTAGTTTGGAGGCATCGCTATACATGTCGAAGCTCTGATTACATTCTGGAAGGGTAAGGATTGGAGCGCTTGTAAGTCTCCTTTTTAGTTCCAAGAAACTCCTTTCATAGTTTTCCGTCCATTCATACTTCTTATCCTTCTGGGTGAGAGCCGTTAAAGGGGCTGCAATTCTCGAGAAGTCCTCCACAAATTTTCTATAATAGCCTGCCAGCCCAAGAAAACTTCTGATTTCGCTGGCGTTCTTCGACCGACTCCAGTTATTCACAGCTTCAATCTTTATTGGATCTACCATAACCCCGTCTTTGGAAATAATATGGCCCAAAAAGCCCACTTGGTCGAGCCAGAACTCATATTTGAAAAATTTTGCGTACAGTTGCTCTTTCCGAAGAATCTCTAATACTATCTTCAGGTGCTCAGCGTGCTCTTTTTGGGTCCTCGAATAAATAAGGATATCATCGATGAAGACGATCACAAATTTGTCGAGGAACGACAAGAATACCCGATTCATAAGGTCCATAAACATAGCGGGAGCATTCGTCACGCCGAAGGGCATAACCACAAACTCAAAGTGCCCGTACCTTGTTCGGAAAGCCGTCTTTGGAATATCCTCCTGTTTTACTCTAACTTGATGATAACCAGACCTCAAATCAATTTTTGAGAAAACAGTGGCTCCCTTTAATTGGTCAAATAGGTTATCTATCCTCGGAAGGGGATACCTGTTCTTGATCGTTACGTTGTTCAGCGCTCGGTAATCTATGCACATTCGCATAGATCCGTCCTTCTTCTTCACAAACAGTACCGGAGCTCCCCAGGGGGAATGACTAGGGCAAATAAATCCCTTACCCAGCAACTCCTGTAGCTGTTCCTGAAGCTCCTTTAATTCAACCGGCACCATACGGTAAGGTGCCTTGGAGATCGGGTTGGTACCAGGAACCAATTCGATCTCAAATTCCACCTCTCTATCAGGAGCTAATCCTGGTAATTCATCTGGGAAAACCTCTGGGTAATCGCATACCACCCGGACATCTTCCAGCTTCTGGTTCTTCACTTGACTGGCATCAACCACATATGCTAGAAATTCAGTACATCCCTTGTCTAACATTTTCTGAGCTTGGAGAGTTGATAAATATTTCCCGGTTCTTTTCCTTGGCTCTCCGATGAATTCGAACCTAGAACCTGCCTCAGGTCGAAAGACCACCTTTCGCTTACGGCACTCAATAGAAGCACCGTATTTACCCAAGAAATCCATTCCCATTATAACATCATAATCTTGCATGTCGAGTACTATCAGATCGCAGTAAAGTTCCCTTCCTGCAATTTCGACCGGCACCGCACGCAGCACATGAGTGGATGTCATTATTTCTCCCGAAGGTAGGGTCGTTAAGTGTTAGTGATATGAGAGAAGTGTCCTAAGGCAATCGCCTTATGATTGTAAACATTCATTTTATTAAATGATAATTCACTATTTGAGTATACATGTTTGTGTATTTGATTGGGATCTTAAACTCATCTACTGAATGTCCGCAATACAATTCACAGCATAAGAGAATTTGTGATAGGATCACAACTAGTGATTATCTCTAAATGTGCAATTGTGAAGTATTGAAAATATCCCTAGTCGATGAATTGATAAAAACAGACATTATCAATTCTGTTGAGACTAGCATGGGTTATTCTCTAATCAGCTGATTCTCACTGGCTGGTGACATTGGGATGTCCGGAGATAAACATGGATGCTAGTTAAGGGAACTAGTTCATTGGAGTGACTAGCTGTAAAACTTCATATGGTAATCTATATAGATATGTCAATGAAGTTCTTACTGCAGCTTAAGTGCGATGTTCCTTTGACTTGCGGTGTTCAAGTCATCTTGGTCATGGAGACTTATACTTTAACATCTTAAGCAAGCATCTCCAAGGAGGTGTGGACCCAGGATGATTGGGTATAAGCCGAAGTGCCCGAAGATGTTTGAACAACCTACAAAGGATTCACCACTCCTTGCGAGGAGATGTATACCCAGGCCTATCGTCGGATTGTTACTCAAAGCCTCTGGCCAGAGCATATCATGTTTGGAGTATGAGTCTCTTAAATACATGAGAATAATTAGAAATCCAAAGGACGAGAAAGACACTACTTGGGCTAGGTGTGACGTAGTCAGCCTAGTGGGGACTGACACACACAGACCATGTCCTGAACCAAGTGGGTATAAGATGGTGAAGGAATGGGGCACGATTCATTAGAGCTGCTGAAGGGTTTCAGAATTACTTCTGAGGTCAACCGTTGATCTTTCGATTAATTGGGGGTCATGATGTACTACTAGGTGCCACTCATGATCGTTCTATAATTAGTTGATTATAGACGGCCAACATAAATCGAAAGCCTATTTAGTCACACGCACTACGAGTAATCCGAGGGATTTAAAACGAGTTAAAAATTTGATTTTCCGATCAAGAGAAATAAGACGAATCTGAGTTAATCAGAGGCGCAACGGAAGCTAAAAATGGCTAAGTCTTTTGAAGGCTTATTAGGCGAATTAAATGAGTTTAATTCGCGATGGGTTCGGCTCGGTTTGGCCGGCCAAAGAGGGTGCCAACCCCCTTTGGTTTGGCCGGCCACCACTTGGAGAGAAAACCAATTTATTTGGTTTATTTTATAAAATAAATCAAGCGCGATTTGTTTTATAAAATTATGGATAAATAAATCTATATAAAGAAATTTATATAAAGAATTTATATAAAGAAATTTGTAGAAATTTATTCTTTTTATGGAAATTAAAATGAACCATGGATCGATTTATTTTAATTTTATAAAATCAATTATGAATTGATTTTTCCATGATAAGAAAAATTTATAAATTTCTTGTAAATTTTATTCCATAATAAAAGGAGAGATGTATTTGTTTTATTATAAAGTTAGTTATAATAAAACTTGGCATAAACGGAATAATTCATAAGAAAATTTATAGGATAAATTTCTTATGAAAAATTCGTTAAAGGAGAGACTTGGCAAGGGAGAGGCTACTATATAAAGGAACCAAGGCTAGGCTTGAATTACTTAATCAATAGAGTAATCAAGAGATTAACTCTCTCCCTCTCTCTCTCTTAATCTCTCCCTCTCCTTCTCCTTTCCTCCTAGGGCCGGCGCCCTCCTCTACTTGCTAGGGCCGGCGCACATCCACCCTAGGGCCGGCGCACCACCCTCCCTTGAGGTTGCTGTGGGTCATCACCAAGGAGAAGCCAACCAACAAGAAGAAGAAGCGGATCGCAACTCCTTCCTTCCCGGAATTTAGATTCCGTTACTTGGTGGTTAGTTTCCATCTTTTCTCTCTTGTTATTCTAGTTGTGCCTTTGGAGAATCTAGTAGTTCTCGCCGGCACAAAACTCTTGGCTTTGCGAAGTCATCCTGAAGAGAACTCGGCGTGGACGCGAATAAAGGCGGAGCTTCCAAGGGACGCTACGGTTGGATCTCGTCCCTTACTTCGAGTTACGCGAGGTACTAAGTAAATTAGTTTACTTTTCCGCTAAATTTCAATTTATGATCATGTCCACACATCATAAGGTCGCATGCTAGATACGTGGTTAAAAATAATTGAGAAATTATTTATGCTAATTCTTCCGCTGCACGTAAATATTTTAAAATTTACGAACCCGTATCCTTGTCAACATGCACCCGGTCCCAACAGTGGTATCAGAGCCAGGTTAGTATTCGACATAATCATATAATTGTTTTGCGGAAAACTATGTCATAATCTCAATTTTGGAAAATTTTCCAATTATGGAAACTTTTCAATTATGATAAATTTTATATTTAGGAATTTCAATGTTTGGAAATCCTCATGAAATTTCACAAACTTTTGAAATATCCTAGTTTCTGAAATTTTAAGATAATTGTGAAAACTTCCCATCTTTGGAAACTTTCTAATTTTGGAAATTTTCTATTTTAGAAATTTTCCAATTTTGGAAATATGTAAGTTTTCTTTGTACCAAAAACTTACAATTATTCTGAAAACCTATTATGAAATCTCGCAATTTTGGGCACTTTCTTTCAAGAAAGTCTAGACAAATTTATGGACAATTAATTGACAATTAAATTTGAATTGGTTTTTAAATTATCAACAAAATTCTTTATTTTGGATTGAGCCTCGGGGAGCCGTCCAATTTAAAGTTAGTTGTTGTAATTTAATTTCCCAATTTTAAATGAAATTGTCATGTTTGATTTGGTTACGCTTCCGAAGCGGACCAAATTGAATTTACGACAAATTTCTTTTCTTTGGGTATCTGAGCCTCGGGGAGCCACCCTTAGAAAATAATTTGTTGTAATTAATTAAATCCATGAATAAAATATGATTTAAGAGGTGATGCTCTTACATATTGTTGTCTCCAAAATTAATTAGGAAAATGGTTTCCTATAGAGTTTCTTAAATGAGATTTTCACGAAAATAATATGTGGTTGAATTAAGGGAATTGTCTCTTAATTTAATAAGGTTTGATTTAGAGAAATCAAAGTCTTAAACATATTATTTCCGAAATTGATTATGACAATTTAGGAAATTGTTTCCCAAAACAATTCCTTCAATAAAGTATGAAATTAGAATTAGGAAATCCGGTTCCTAATTCAATTAATGAGACTTGATAAATTAAGTCACATACATACTTTATTAAGGAAATCGTTAGTCATGACATAATTATATGTCATGAATGTGCATTAAAAGGAAAGGATGAGACCCAAAACCCCTTACAAAATATTAAGGCCAACACCTTCCATTAATATAGTTAGAACCGGAGTTTTGTTTCTCGTTTGGGTTGATGGACACATCCATGCCCAGCTTGAACCTCAACATGTTCAAACCATGGAATTAGTTTATGATTAATATAGTTGGAGTCAGAGGTCAATCCTTAGTTTTGGTTGTTGGACACATCCAAGCCTGACTAAACGGTTGAATGAGCTCCAACCATATTAAAACTATTTCTTGATTAATGGGTCAGCCTTAAGCTTGGAGCATCGATTTGTTGTGCCACAGCCAAGGTCGATGTAAAGAGAGGTGCAGTTGGGTGCTATGTACATTGTTGCATACATGTTAATGAGTTAACAACCCAATGATTTATGCAAACATTCAATTAGTTGATAGCATAAAGTGATAGTTACATATATGTGATATGTAATCGGTATAATTACCTACCTTCATAGCTAAGAATAACTTGATGGCCACAGTCATGGTTGTTCTTATCTATGGTTGGATATCAACCTATTTGGAGATGTTCCTACGATCTCCCGAATTGATAAAAAGGGTTATTCAATTTGAAAAATAAATAGGATTTTTATTAATGTATGTTGATACATTCTTTAATCATTCCTCTCACATAAGCTCAATTTGTATTTCTAGGATAATCACTCGATCATGTCTTCTCTAAATTTGCGTTCCATTTTGGACACCAATAAACTGACCGGGTCGAACTTCATGGACTGGCTTCGAAACCTGAGGATAGTCCTCAAGGCAGAAAAGCTTGCATATGTCCTTGAAGATCAACTTCCCGACCGTCCTCCAGAAAATGCAACTCCAGACCAATTGTTGGCCTATCAGAAACATGTGACCGATTCTGAACTTGCGAGTTGCATCATGCTAGCCTCTATGGTACCTGAGCTGCAAAAGCAGCATGAGCATATGGATGCTTATACCATCATCTTCCATCTTCATGAGTTATTTGAAGAGCAGGCGAGATCCGAAAGGTTCGAAGTCTCCAGACTCCTCTTCACCTCTAGGATGCAGGAAGGCACTTCTGCCTCACAGTTTGTGTTAAAGATGTTGGGGTACATTGAGCGACTGAGCACACTCGGTTTTGCAATGGATCATGAACTAAGTATTGACTTAATTCTGCATTGTTTGCCCAAAAGTTATTCACAATTTGTGATGAACTATCGGATGAACAAGTTGGAGACTACCATTCCTGAGTTGCTCAACCTGCTGAAGACTATTGAGCCTTCTGTAAAGCAGGATCAGAAGACGGTGCTGTTAGTTGGTTCCTCGAAGAAAGGTTCTAAGAGGAAGGCCAAAGAACAGAATAAAGGAAAGAAGAAAAAGGCCAAAAAGACTGAAAAGACACCAAAAGGCACTTGCCATCACTGTGGCAAGGAGGGTCACTGGCGAAGAAACTGCAAGGTTTATCTTGAGTCCTTGAAGAAGAAGGCATCCGATGCCCCATCCTCTTCAGGTATCTTCGTTATTGAATGTCACTCTATTTCCTCAAATACCTGGGTACTTGATACTGGGTGTAGCTCACATATATGTAATGACATACAGGGGCTAAGGAATAGAAGAAGACTCGTCAAAGGAGAGGCGAATTTGCGAGTTGGAAATGGAGCAAAGATTGCTGTTGTTGCCATCGGAACATATTTGCTAAAGCTCCCTACTGGACGTATCTTAGAATTGGATAATTGTTATTTTGTTCCTTCGTTAATAAAGAACATTGTATCTATTTCATGTTTGAATGAAAAGGGTTATCATTTAACTTTTAGTAACAATTGTTGTTACATAACTTTAAATGACGTTCTTTATGGAAATGGAACTTTATGCAATGGTATCTACACGTTAGATTTATCCAGTGACGTTTTCAATATCGAAGTTAGCAACAAACGTGCTCGAATAGATAATCGAATAGACTCCTACACGTGGCATTGTCGTCTTGGCCATGTAAGAAACGCATGACCAAATTACACCGATGTGGAATTCTGGAATCATTTGAACTCGGTTCATTTGAAACATGCGAATCATGCTTAAAAGGCAAGATGGCCAAATTACCCTTTTTCGGAAAAGGCAATCCAGTGGGAGAATTGCTTGGTCTAATACATACTGATGTATGTGGACCAATGTCAACTCTTGCACAAGGAGGCTATAGCTACTTCATCACCTTTATCGATGATCACTCACGATTCGGGTACGTGTTCTTGATGAAACACAAATCTGAAGCTTTTGAGAAATTCAAAGAGTTCAGAAATGAAGTAGAGAAACAGCTTGGCAAAAGTATTAAGATACTTCGATCCGATCAGGGTGGTGAATACTTAAGTCAAGAGTTTTAAGATTATCTTAGGGACAATGGGATATTGTCCCAATGGACTCCGTCGTATACACCACAGCATAATGGTGTATCTGAGAGGCGCAACTGAACCTTGATGCACATGGTTAGGTCGATGATGAATCATGCAACTCTTCCAAAATCCTTTTGGGGCTATGCACTTAAGACAGCTGTTTACTTGCTAAACAGAGTCCCGACCAAGGTAATCTCTACTACTCCATATGAGACATGGAATAGTAAGAAACCTCACTTAACTCACCTTAAGATATGGGGTTGTCCTGCTTATGTGAAGCGGACTGTATCAGACAAATTGGATGTTAAGTCTGATAGATGTCTATTTATTGGATACCCTAAGGAAACGAAGGGTTACCAATTCTATCATCCCTTGGAACAAAAGGTGTTTGTTTCAAGGCATGCTGTATTTCTGGAAAGAGAATTTCTTTTACAAGAAAATAGTGGGAGTAGCATTGAACTTGATGAAGTTCAAGAAACTCCAATAGACATTACAGAGACACCTAGTCTAGACCCACAACCAATAACTCATAATGATGAGCTATCAATTGAACCTAAAACAACAGCACCTCTTCGAAGGTCTGATAGGACACGCAATATTCCAGAGAGATACGGATTTCTCATAAGTGAATCAAACGACGTGTTACTCATAAGCGATGACGAACCTATCAGTTATGAAGATGTACTGAAAAGATCAGAAACGGACAAATGGCTTGAAGCCATGAAGTCGGAAATGGATTCCATGTACGAAAATCAAGTATGGGACTTGGTTAACCCACCTGAAGGGATTAAACCCATAGGGTGCAAGTGGGTTTTCAAGAAGAAAACCGACATGGAAGGTAATGTTGTTACCTTTAAGGCTAGATTAGTGGCAAAAGGATATCGTCAGAAACAAGGAATTGATTATGACGAAACCTATTCGCCAGTAGCTATGCTTAAATCCATTCGGATGCTCCTAGCCATAGCAGCTTATTATGATTATGAGATATGACAAATGGATGTGAAAACAGCTTTCCTTAATGGAAACCTGCTTGAGGATGTATACATGATACAACCTGAAGGTTTCACATCGGTTGATAAAACCAAAGTATGCAAGCTTCGACGATCCATATATGGACTGAAGCAAGCATCCAGGAGCTGGAACATCCGTTTTGATGAGACAATCAAAGAGTTTGATTTCTCACAAAATCCTGACGAATCTTATGTGTACAAGAAGGTTAGTGGGAGTGCAGTCGTATTCCTAGTATTATATGTCGATGACATATTACTTATAGGAAACGATGTATCAGTTTGACAGACAGTTAAAATTTGGTTGTCCAAAACTTTCTCCATTAAAGACCTGGGAGAAGCAACCTATATCCTTGGGATTAGAATCTATAGAGATAGATCAATCCGGTTGCTTGGTCTTTCACAGTCTACGTATATAGACCGAGTGCTAAAAAGGTTTAGCATGTCGGAATCCAAGAAAGGTTACCTTCCCATCAGGCATGGGATCAACCTTTCAAAGTCTATGTGTCCGCGCACAGAAGACGAGAGGATTTGCATGAATAAGATTCCCTATGCATCCGCGATAGGATTTATCATGTATGCTATGTTATGTACAAGGCCCGATGTATCGTATGCTTTGAGCGTCACAAGTAGATACCAGTCGGATCCAGGAATGGATCATTGGGCGGCTGTCAAGACAATCCTTAAGTACTTAAGAAGAACTAAGGATGTGTTCCTAATATATGAAGAAGGAGATATGGTAATACGTGGGTATACGGATGCCAGTTTCCAGACAGAAAAGGATGACTCCAAATCTCAGTCTGGATACGTATTTATTTTGAATGGAGGCGCAATAAGTAGGAAGAGTTCCAAACAAGACACCGTAGCGGATTCTACCACGGAAGCAGAATATATCGCAGCTTCGGAAGAAGCAAAAGAAGCAGTCTGGATCAAGAAGTTTGTCTCGAACTTGGTGTGGTTCCAACCATTGATGAAGCAGTGCCGGTTTACTGCGACAACAATGGAGCTATTACACAAGCAAAGGAACCAAGGTCTCATCAGCGATCCAAACACGTGCTTCGCCGCTATCATCTGATCAGAGAGATTATAAGTAGGAATGATATACAAATTGAGAAAATTCCCACTGAAAGGAATTTAGCAGATCCTTTAACTAAGGCCTTGCCTCAGAGCAAGTTTGAGGGTCATGTTAGAGCCTGTGGTATTGGATACCCGTAGCGATTGGCATTAGGCCAAGTGGGAGTTTGTTAGTGATATGAGAGAAGTGTCCTAAGGCAATCGCCTTATGATTGTAAACATTCATTTTATTAAATGATAATTCACTATTTGAGTATACATGTTTGTGTATTTGATTGGGATCTTAAACTCATCTACTGAATGTCCGCAATACAATTCACAGCATAAGAGAATTTGTGATGGGATCACAACTAGTGATTATCTCTAAATGTGCAATTGTGAAGTATTGAAAATATCCCTAGTCGATGAATTGATAAAACGGACATTATCAATTCTGTTGAGACTAGCATGGGTTATTCTCTAATCAGCTGATTCTCACTGGCTGGTGACATTGGGATGTCCGGAGATAAACATGGATGCTAGTTAAGGGAACTAGTTCATTGGAGTGACTAGCTGTAAAACTTCATATGGCAATCTATATAGATATGTCAATGAAGTTCTTACTGCAGCTTAAGTGCGATGTTCCTTTGACTTGCGGTGTTCAAGTCATCTTGGTCATGGAGACTTATACTTTAACATCTTAAGCAAGCATCTCCAAGGAGGTGTGGACCCAGGATGATTGGGTATAAGCCGAAGTGCCCGAAGATGTTTGAACAGCCTACAAAGGATTCACCACTCCTTGCGAGGAGATGTATACCCAGGCCTATCGTCGGATTGTTACTCAAAGCCTCTGGCCAGAGCATATCATGTTTGGAGTATGAGTCTCTTAAATACATGAGAGTAATTAGAAATCCAAAGGACGAGAAAGACACTACTTGGGCTAGGTGTGACGTAGTCAGCCTAGTGGGACTGACACACACAGACCATGTCCTGAACCAAGTGGGGTATAAGATGGTGAAGGGAATGGGGGCACGATTCATTAGAGCTGCTGAAGGGTTTCAGAATTACTTCTGAGGTCAACCGTTGATCTTTCGATTAATTGGGGGTCATGATGTACTACTAGGTGCCACTCATGATCGTTCTATAATTAGTTGATTATAGACGGCCAACATAAATCGAAAGCCTATTTAGTCACACGCACTACGAGTAATCCGAGGGATTTAAAACGAGTTGAAAATTGGATTTTCCGATCAAGAGAAATAAGTCGAATCTGAGTTAATCAGAGGCGCAACGGAAGCTTAAAATGGCTAAGTCTTTTGAAGGCTTATTGGGCGAATTAAATGAGTTTAATTCGCGATGGGTTCGGCTTGGTTTGGCCGGCCAAAGAGGGTGCCACCCCTTTGGTTTGGCCGGCCACAATGGGAGAAACCAATTTATTTGGTTTAATTAATAAAATAAATCTAGCGCGATTTGTTTTATAAATTATGGATAAATAAATTTATAAAGAAATTTATATAAAGAAATTTATATAAAGAAATTTTAGAAATTTATTCTTTTTATGGAAATTAAAATGATCCATGGAATGGTTTATTTTAATTTTATAAAATCAATTATGAATTGATTTTTCCATAATAAGAAAATTTATAAATTTCTTGTAAAATTTATTCCATAATAAAAGGAGAGATGTATTTGTTTTATTATAAAGTTAGTTATAATAAAACTTGGCTTAAACGGAATAATTCATAAGAAAATTTATAGGATAAATTTCTTATGAAAAATTCCGTTAAGAGGGAGACTTGGCAAGGGAGAGGCTACTATATAAAGGAACCAAGGCTAAG
>JAGFNQ010003491.1:88957-216109 GCA_024364735.1 Boesenbergia rotunda
ACTTGGGCTAGGTGTGACGTAGTCAGCCTAGTGGGGACTGACACACATAGACCATGTCCTGAACCAAGTGGGTATAAGATGGTGAAGGGAATGGGGCACGATTCATTATTGCTGCTGAAGGATTTCAGAATTGTTTCTGAGGTCAACCGTTGATCTTTCGATTAATTGGGGATCATGATGTACTACTAGGTGCCACTCATGATCGTTCTATAATTGATTAATTATAGACGGCCAACATAAATCGAAAGCCTATTTAGTCACATGCACTACGAGTAATCCGAGGGATTTAAAACGAGTTGAAAATTGACTTTTCCAGTCAAGAGAGATTAGGTTTGGTTAAGCCAAACGATAAGTCGAATCTGAATTTTTCAGAGACGCATCGGAAGCGTAAAATGGCTAAGTCTTTTGAAGACTTAATAGATGAATTAAATAAGTTTAATTCATTGGGGCGTGGCTTGGATGGGCGGCCAAAGAGGGTCTCCATCCTCTTTGCTTGGCCGGCCACAACAAAGGGAGAGAACCAAGTTTTTGGTTCAATTTATAAAATAAACCAAGTGTGATTTGTTTTATAAAATTATGGATGATATAAATTTTTATATAATAAACCAAGGTTTGGTTTATTTTTCATGGAAATTAAAATGAACCATGGATTGGTTTATTTTATTTTATAAAATCAATCATGGATTGATTTACCATGATAAGAAAATTTATTCCATAAGAAAAAAGGAGACTTGGTCGATTTTATCATGAATTAAAAATATGATAAGACTTGGCATGATGGAATAAGTCTCTTTTTTGAGAGGCTTGATGGTTGAGAGACCACTATATAAAGGACCCAAGGCAAGGCTTGAAAATGAATCGAAGTATTCTTGCCTGGGCTCTCTCCCTCTCCTCCCTTCTTCCTCTTGGCCGGCCACAAGGCTCTTCTCCCTTCTTCTTGCCGTGAGCACAAGGAGAAGCATCGAGGCGACAAAGTTCTTCCGTTGGGATGATCTTCCTCTCCAGCCATTATCACCTTGGGATTGGGCGCAAGTCATCTTCCTCCTTCTTCGCCGGAATTGTGATTCCGGCCAACCTTGGTAGTGAGTTTTTCGATGTGATTACTTCTCTCTTAGTTTTTCTTATCGCGTTCTAGGAGAATCTAGTAGTTCTCGAGAACCCGAAACTCGTGGCTTTGCGAAGTCATCCCGAAGATACTCGGCGTGGACGCGAATAGAGGCGGAGCTTCCGAGGGACGCTTACGGTTGGATCTCGTCCCTTCCTTCGAGTTACGCGGGTATTAAGTAAATTAATTTACGTTTCTGCAATCTTTTAAATATATGATCATGTCTACACAAGATAAAGTTGCATGCTTAGATGTGTGGTTAAATAATTTGAGAAATTATTTATGCTAAACCTTCCGCTGCACGTAATTAATTTCAAAATTACGAACCCGCATCCATGTCAACATGCACCCGGGCCCAACAGTGGTATCAGAGCTGGTTAGTGTTCGACATAATCATATAATTGTTTTGCGGAAAACTTTGTCATGATCTCAATTTTGGAAAATTTTTCAATTATGGAAACTTTCCAATTATGGTAAATTTCCGATTCAGGAATTTCAAGGTTTGGAAATCCTCATGAAATTTCGCAAACTTTTGAAATACCTCTGTTTCTGAAATTTTATGATAATTGTGAAAACTTTCTATTTTTGGAAACTTTCCAATTTTGGAAATTTCCTATTTTGGAAATTTTTCAATTTTGGAAATACGTAAGTTTTCTTTGTACCAGAAACTTACAATTATTCTGAAAACCTTTTATTTTTGGAAACTTTTCATTTATGGAAAGCTCGCAATTTTGGGTACTTTCTTTCAAGAAAGTCTAGACAAATTATGGGAATATTAATTGGCATTTAAATTCATAATTAGAAATTAAATTATTTACAAAATTTTTTATTTTGGATTGAGCCTCAGGGAGCCGTCCAATTTAAAGTTAGTTGTTATAATTAAATTTCCTAAATTGAATTTTAGCTGTCAAATGTTTAATTTGGATTGAGCCTCGGGGAGCCGTCCACATTATATTATCAATAAATTCTTATTTTGGATTGAGCCTCGGGGTGCCGTCCAAATTAAGTTATTGATATTAATTTTCCATAAATAAAATATGTGATCAAATCTTAGAAATTTTTGAGGTGATTCTCAAACGATAATTTCCTTATTTGATTTATGAGGTGATGCTCTTACATATTATTGTTTCCAAAATTAATTAGAAAAATTATTTCCTATAGAGTATATTTCCTTAAATAAGATTTTCATGAAAAATAATATGTGGTTGAATTAAGAGAATCTGTCTCTTAATTTAATAAGATTTGATTTAGAGAAATCAAATTCTTAAACATATTATTTTCGAAATTGATTATGATAATTTAGGAAATTGTTTCCCAAAACAATTCCTTGAATAAAGTATGAAATTAGAATTAGGAAATCCGGTTCCTAATTCAATTAATGAGACTTGATAAATTGAGTCACATACATACTTTATTAAGGAAATCGTTAGTACATGACATAATTATATGTCATGAATGTGCATAAAAGAAAAGAGACCTAAAACCCCTTACAAAATATTAAGGCCAACACCTTCCATTAATATGGTTAGAATCGGAGTTTTGTTTCTCGTTTGGGTTGATGGACACATCCATGCCTGGCTTGAACCTCAACATGTTCAAACCATGGAATTAGTTTATGATTAATATAGTTGGAGTCAAAGGTCAATCCTTAGTTTTGGTTGTTGGACACATCCAAGCCTGACTAAATGGTTGAATGAGCTCCAACCATATTAAAACTATTTCTTGATTAATGGGTTAACCTTAAGCTTGGAGCATCGATTTGTTGTGCCACAGCCAAGGTCGATGTAAAGAGAGGTGCAGTTGGGTGCTATGTATATTGTTGCATACTTGTTAATGAGTTAACAACCCAATGATATATGCAAACATTCAATTAGTTGATAGCATAACGTGATAGTTACATATATGTAATATGTAATCGGTATAATTACCTTCCTTCATAGCTAAGAATAACTTGATTGACTCCAGGCATGGTTGTTCTTATCTATGGTTGGATATCAACATATTTGGAGATGTTCCTACGATCTCCCGAATTGATAAAAAGGGTTATTCAATTCGAAAAATAAATAGGATTTAATTAATGTATATTGATGCATTCTTTATCATTCTCATCACATAACCTCAATTTGTATTTCTAGGATAATCACCTGATCATGTCTTCTCTGAATTTGCGTTCCATTTTGGACACCAATAAGGTAACTAAGGCCAAAAAGATTGAAAAGGCACCAAAAGGCACTTGTCATCACTGCGGCAAGGAGGGCCACTGGCGAAGAAACTGCAAGGTTTATCTTGAGTCCTTGAAGAAGAAGGCATCCGATACCCCATCCTCTTCAGGCATCTTCGTTATTGAATGTCACTCTATTTCCTCGTACACCTGGGTACTTGATACTGGGTGTAACTCACATATATGTAATGACATACTAGGGCTAAGGAATAGAAGAAGACTCGTCAAGGGAGAAGCGAATTTGCGAGTTGGAAATGGAGCAAAGATTGCTGCTATTGCTATCGGAACATATTAGCTAAAGCTCCCTACTGGACTTGTCTTAGAATTGGATAATTGTTATTTTGTTCCTTCGTTAATAAAGAACATTGTATCTTTTTCATGCTTGAATGAAAAGGGTTACCATTTAACTTTTAGTAACAATTACTGTTACATAACTTTAAATGGTGTTCTTTATGGGACCGGAACTTTATGCAATGGTATCTACACGTTAGATTTATCCGGTGACGTTTTCAATATCGAAGTTAGCAACAAACGTGCTCGAATAGATAATCAAATAAACTCCTATACGTGGCATTGTCGTCTTGGCCATGTAAGTAAGAAACGCATGACCAAATTACACCGATGTGGAATTCTAGAATCATTTGAACCCGGTTCATTTGATACATGTGAATCATGCTTAAAAGGCAAGATGATCAAATTATCCTTTTTTGGAAAAGGTAAACCAGTGGGAGAATTGCTTGGTCTAATACATACTGATGTATGTGGACCAATGTCAACTCTTGCACAAGGAGATTATAGCTACTTCATTACATTTATCGATGATCACTCACGATTTGGGTATGTGTTCTCAATGAAACACAAATCTGAAGCTTTTGAGAAATTCAAAGAGTTCAGAAGTGAAGTAGAGAAACAGCTCGGCAAAAGTATTAAGATACTTCGATCCGATCGGGGTGGTGAATACTTAAGTCAAGAGTTTCAAGATTATCTTAGGGACAATAGGATATTGTCTCAATGGACTCCGCCATATACACCACAGCATAATGGTGTATCTGAGAGGCGTAACCGAACCTTGATGGACATGGTTAGATCTATGATGAATCATGCAACTCTTCCAAAATCCTTTTGGGGTTATGCGCTTAAGACAGCTGTTTACTTACTAAACAGAGTCCCGACCAAGGTAGTCTCTACTACTCCAAATGAGACGTGGAATAGTAAGAAACCTCATTTATCTCACCTAAAGATATGGGGTTGTCCTGCTTATGTAAAGCGGACTGTATCAGACAAATTGGATGCTAAGTCAGATAAATGTCTATTTATTGGATACCCTAAGGAAACGAAAGGTTACCAATTCTATCATCCCTTGGAACAAAAGATGTTTGTTTCAAGGCATGCTGTATTTCTAGAAAAAGAATTTCTTTTACAAGAAAACAGTGGGAGTAGCATTGAACTTGAAGAAGTTCAAAAAACTCCAATAGACATTACAGAGACACTTAGTCTAGACCCACAACCAATAACTCATAATGATGAGCTATCAGTTAAACCTAAAACAACACCACTTCTTCGTAGATCTGATAGGACACGCAATATTCCAGAGATATATGGATTTCTCATAAGTGAATCGAACGACGTGTTACTCATTAACAATGACGAACCTATAAGTTATGAAGATGTTCTGAAAACTTCAGAAAGGGATAAATGGCTTGAAGCCATGAAGTCGGAAATGGATTTCATGTACGAAAATCAAGTATGGGACTTGGTAAACCCACCTGAAGGGATTGAGCCCATAGGGTACAAGTGGGTTTTCAAGAAGAAAACCGACATGGAAGATAATGTTGTTACCTTTAAGGCTAGATTAGTGGCAAAAGGATATCGTCAGAAACAAGGAATTGATTATGACGAAACCTATTCGCCAGTAGCTATGCTTAAATCCATTCGGATGCTCCTGGCCATAGCAGCTCATTATGATTATGAGATATGGCAAATGGATGTGAAAACAGCTTTCCTTAATGGAAACTTGCTTGAGGATGTATACATGATACAACCTGAAGGTTTCACACCGGTTAATAAAACCAAAGTATGCAAGCTTCGACGATCCATATATGGATTAAAGCAAGCATCCAAGAGCTGGAACATCCGTTTTGATGAGACAATCAGAGAGTTTGATTTCTCACAAAATCCTGACGAACCTTGTGTGTATAAGAAGGTTAGTGAGAGTGCAGTCGTATTCCTAGTGTTATATGTCGATGACATATTACTTATAGGAAACGATATATCAGTCTTACAGTCAGTTAAAATTTGGTTGTCCAAAACTTTCTCCATGAAAGACCTGGGAGAAGCAACCTATATCCTTGGGATTAGAATCTATAGAGATAGATCAAAACGATTGCTTGGTCTTTCGCAGTCTACATATATATATAGACCGAGTGCTAGAAAGGTTTAGCATGTCGGAATCCAAGAAAGGTTACCTTCCCATCAGGCATGGGATCAACCTTTCGAAGTCTATGTGTCCGCACACAGAAGACGAGAGGATTTGCATGAATACGATTCCTTATGCATCCGCCATAGGATCTACCATGTATGCTATGTTATGTACTAGGCCCGATGTATCGTATGCTCTGAGCGTCACAAGCAGATACCAGTCTGATCCAAGAATGGATCATTGGGCGGCTGTCAAGACAATCCTCAAGTACTTAAGAAGAACTAAGGATGTGTTCCTAATATATGGAGAAGGTGATATGGTAATACGTGGGTATACAGATACCAGTTTCCAAACAGATAAGGATGACTCCAAATCTCAGTCCGGATACGTATTTATTTTGAATGGAGGCGCAATAAGTTGGAAGAGTTCCAAGCAAGACACCGTAGCGGATTCTACCACGGAAGCGGAATACATTGAAGCTTCGAAAGCAGCAAAGGAAGCAGTCTGGATCAAGAAGTTTGTCTCAGAACTTGGTGTGGTTCCAACCATTGATGAAGCAATACCGGTTTACTGCGACAACAATGGAGCTATTGCACAAGCAAAGGAACCAAGGTCTCATCAGCGATCCAAACATGTGCTTCGCCGCTATCATTTGATCGGAGAGATTATAAGTAGGAATGATATACAAATTGAGAAAATTCCCACTGAAAGGAATTTAGCGGATCCTTTAACTAAGGCCTTGCCTCAAAGCAAGTTTGAGGGTCATGTTAGAGCCTGTGGTATTGGATACCGTAGCGATTGACATTAGGCCAAGTGGGAGTTTGTTAGTGATATGAGAAAAATATCCTAAGGCAATCGCCTTATTATTGTAATCATTTATTTTAATAAATGAATATTCACTATTTGAGTATACATGTTTATGTATTTGATTGAGATCTTAAACTCATTTACTGAATGTCCGCAATACAATTCACAGTATGAGAGAATTTGTGATGAATTCACAACTAGTGATTATCTCTACATGTGCAATTGTGAAGTATTGAAATTGTCCCTAGTCGATGAATTGATAAATACGGACACTATCAATTCTGTTAAGACTAGCATGGGTTATTCTCTAATCAGCTGATTCTCACTGGCTGGTGACAGTGGGATGTCCGGAGATAAACATGAATGTTAGTTAAGGGAACTAGTTCATTGGAGTGACTGGCTGTAAAATTTCATATGGTAGTCTATATATAGATATGTCAATGAAGTTCTTACTGCAGCTTAAGTGCGATGTTCCTTTGACTTGCGGTGTTTAAGTCATCTTGGTCATAGAGACTTATACTTTGACATCTTAAGCAAGCATCTCCAAGGAGGTGTGGACCCAGGATGATTGGGTATAAGCCGAAGTGCCCGAAGATGTTTGAACAGCCTACATAGGATTCACCACTCCTTGCGAGGAGATGTATACCCAAGGCCTATCGTCGGATTGTTACTCAAAGCCTCTGGCCAGAGCATGATATGTTCAGAGTATGAATCTCTTAAATACATGAGAGTAATTAGAATCCGTAGGACGAGAAAATGTTACTTGGGCTAGGTGTGACGTAGTCAGCCTAGTGGGGACTGACACACATAGACCATGTCCTGAACCAAGTGGGTATAAGATGGTGAAGGGAATGGGGCACGATTCATTATAGCTGCTGAAGGGTTTCAGAATTGTTTCTGAGGTCAACCGTTGATCTTTCGATTAATTGAGGATCATGATGTACTACTAGGTGCCACTCATGATCGTTCTATAATTGATTAATTATAGACGGCCAACATAAATCGAAAGCCTATTTAGTCACACACACTACGAGTAATCTGAGGGATTTAAAATGAGTTGAAAATTAGATTTTCCAATCAAGAGAGATTAGGTTTGGTTAAGCCAAACGATAAGTCGAATCTGAATTTTTCAGAGATGCATCGGAAGCGTAAAATGGCTAAGTCTTTTGAAGACTTAATAGATGAATTAAATAAGTTTAATTCATTGGGGTGTGGCTTGGATAGGCCGGCCAAAGAGGGTCTCCATCCTCTTTGCTTGGCCGGCCACAACAAAGGGAGAGAACCAAGTTTTTGGTTCAATTTATAAAATAAACCAAGTGTGGTTTGTTTTATAAAATTATGGATGATATAAATTTTTATATAATAAACCAAGGTTTGGTTTATTTTTCATGGAAATTAAAATGAACCATGGATTGGTTTATTTTATTTTATAAAATCAATCATGGATTGATTTACCATGATAAGAAAATTTATTCCATAAGAAAAAAGAAGACTTGGTCGATTTTATCATGAATTAAAATATGATAAAACTTGGCATGATGGAATAAATCTCTTTTTTGAGAGGCTTGATGGTTGAGAGGCCACTATATAAAGGACCCAAGGCAAGACTTGAAAAAGAATCGAAGTATTCTTGCCTGGGCTCTCTCCCTCTCCTCCCTTCTTCCTCTTGGCCGGCCACAAGGCTCTTCTCCCTTCTTCTTGCCGTGAGCACAAGGAGAAGCATCGAGGCGACAAAGTTCTTCCGTTGGGACGATCTTCCTCTCCGGCCATTATCACCTTGGGATTGGGCGCAAGTCATCTTCCTCCTTCTCGCCGGAATTGTGATTCCGGCCAACCTTGGTAGTGAGTTTTTCGATGTGATTACTTCTCTCTTGGTTTTTCTTGTCGCGTTCTCTGAGAATCTAGTAGTTCTTGAGAACACGAAACTCGTGGCTTTGCGAAGTCATCCCGAAGATACTCGGCGTGGACACAAATAGAGGCGGAGCTTCCGAGGGACCCTTACGGTTGGATCTCGTCCCTTCCTTCGAGTTACGTGAGGTATTAAGTAAATTAGTTTACGTTTCTGCAAAATTTTAAATATATGATCATGTCTACACAAGATAAAGTTGCATGCTTAGATGTGTGGTTAAATAATTTGAGAAATTATTTATGCTAAACCTTCCGCTGCACGTAATTAATTTCAAAATTTCGAACCCGCGTCCATGTCAACATGCACCCGGTCCCAACACAAGGCCGATCCAGCTTCTTTCCCTACTCATTCTCTAAATATTATGCTCCAGAAGCCATCTTCTGGATGACCTTGAAGGGTCCCCCCATTGAGGCTCTAACTTGCTGACATCTCCGACCAGCTTTATCCTTTTCCATACGAGGTCGCCGACCTGGAACGCCCTTGGCAACACCTTTCGATTATACCTCTGCTTCATTCTTTCACACAAGGAGATCATCCGAGCAGCGGCCTTCCCACGGATTTCTTCAACCAGGTCTAGCTCTAGACGCCTTCTTTTTGAGTTATCTTCATCATAGGCCTTTCGCCGGTCGTACTCGCACCCGACTTCAACAGGCACCACAGCCTCGCTTCTGTAGACCAACTGGAAGGGTGTGTAGCCTGTGGTTTCTCTTGGTGTGGTTCGCTAAGCCCACTGGATGCTCGGTAATTCGTCGACCCATGTGCCACCTGCGTGGTTGAGCTTAGTCTTCAAGCCCCTCAAGATTTCCTGATTGGCCACTTCTGTCTGGCCATTGTTCTGGGGATATGCTACGAATGTAAAGGCATGCTGAATGTCATAGGCCGAGCACCATTCCTATATTTTCTGACCCTGAAACTGTCTTTCGTTGTCCGAGACCAGCTTATCGGGAATCCCATATCGGCACAAGATATTCTGCTACAGAAACTTGATAACAGCCTGCTTAGTGATGCGTACCAAGACCTCGGCTTCTATCCACTTGAAGAAATAATCCACAGCCACCAGTAAAAACCTTTTCTGGGCGACTGCAGTCGCGAAAGGTCCCACTATGTCCATGCCCCACTAATTGAACGGGCAGGAGACCACTGACACCTTCATCATTTTCATCGGTCAGTGAGGGAGGTTATGGTGCTTTTGACAGGATAAACAAGTGGAGACCATTCAGCCAGCGTCCTTCTACAGGGTCGGCCAATAATATCCTGCAAGCAGCGCCTTTCGAGCCATGGCCCGAGCTCTAGCATGACTCCCACAGACCCCCATATGTATTTCTTTCAATACGTATTCAGCGTCCTCCTCACCCAAGCACTTGAGTAGAGGTCGGGCGAAGGGTCTTTTGTACAGCGCATCCCCGACCAAGGAGTATTGGACCGCTCACTTTCTCAGGAGTCGGGCCTCCTCTCAGTCGGCCAGGAGGGCCCCACTTGTTATGTAAGCGATGAGCGATGCTCTCCAATCCGCCCCGAGCTCCAACTCGGCCCGTCGCTCAATGTGCATAACCATCATTGTCTAACTGCTTGGTTGGGGAAGTACCCAGGAGCCTACTGAGCTAGCCAGCTTGGCTAACTCATCCGCCCATAGGTTACTTTCTCTCGGGATCTTCTATAGCTGGACCTCCTAGAATCCAGCTTTCAGTTTCTCGTAAGCTTCCACAAAGGCTTGTAACCGGTCGTTGTTAACTTTGAATCGCCTGGCGAGCTGCTGAGTGGCCAACTGAGAGTCTGAATATAACACTACCCGAGTAGCACCTACGTGCTTGGCGGCCTGTAGTCCAACAATGAGGGCTTCATACTTGACCTCGTTGTTTGTGGCTCGGTATTCTAGTCAGACCGACAGATGTAACTGTTCTCCTCTTGGAGAGACCATCAGAATGTCAATTCCACTGCCTTGCCGAGCCGGCAACCCATCCACGTAGACCTGCCAAGCTTCTTCAACTTCTTCCGAGTGCAATTCACTTAGGAAATCAGTCAAGGCTTCTGCTTTAATAGTTGGCCGAGCTTGATATTGGATGTCGTACTCACTCATCTCGGCGGTTCACTTAATTAATCACCCTGATGCCTCCGGGTTTGAAACCACTCAACCCAGATTACTATTAGTCAAGACCACGATTGGGTGTGCCAGGAAATACGGTCGGAGCCTTCGAGCAGCTAACAACAGAACATAAGCTAATTTTTCGAGTGTCGTATATTGGCACTCGACACCCTTCAACAGATGAGCAAAGAAATACACTGGTTGCTGCTCATGCCTCATCCTGCCTGACTAACACCATACTGATCGTCTCAGCCGAGGCCGCCAAATATACATACAATACTTCTCCAACCTCTGGCTTGGCCAACACAGGCAACTCGGCTAGATATGTCTTCAATTCCTCAAATGTCCTGTCACAGTCGGTGTCCCATTGAAATTTTATAGCTCGGCGGAGGGTCACGAAGAAGGGTAATCCTCGCTCGGCAGATCGGGAGATGAAGCAGGATAGTACTATGATTCGCCCAATGAGCCTCTGTGCCTCCTTGAGGTTTCACAGTGGGGGCATGTCGAGCAGGGCTTTGACCTTGCTCGGGTTGGCCTCAATGCCCCTCTCGGTGACTATATACCCGAGGAATTTTTCCACTTCGGGCCCCAAAGAAACACTTGACTGGGTTTAGCTTTAGCCCATACCTGCACAACGTCTGACATGTTTCCTCACATCCGACACCAGGTCTGCCGCTCGACTTGACTTGATTAATATGTCGTTCATATACACTTCAATGTTCCAACTGATTTGCGACCAGAAGTCCTTGTTCATCATTCACTGGCAAGTGGCTCCAGCGTTCTTCAGGCCGAACGGCATGACCGTGTAGCAATATGTGCCATCAGCCATGATGAAACTGACCTTCTCTTGATCCTCAGCCGACAAAGGCTCTTGGTGATAACCCTGGTAAGTGTCCACCATGGAGATGAGCTCACTCCTGGCAGTCGAGTCGACCATTTGGTCGATCCAGGGCAAGGGATAGCAATTCTTTAGGCAGGCTCGGTTGAGATCCCGAAAGTTGATGCAGACTCTCCACTTGTTGTCGGGCTTAGCCACCAGCACCACGTTGGCCCAGGCCGGAAATTGGACCTCTCAAATGTGCCCAGCCTCCAATAACTTCTCGATCTAAGCTCGGATGACTTTATTCTGCTCCATGCTGAAATCTCTCTTCCTCTACTTGATCGGCCTAGCATTGGGTTACACGTACAGGTGGTGCTCAGCTACCTCTGGTTGGACACCCTGCAATTCCCTTACTGACCAGGCGAACACGTTCTGGTTCCGGGTCAAGCACTCCAGCAACGGCTCCTTCAGCTCGCTTGGTAGACCCATGGCTATCTTGACTCGGGCCTCCACCCGGTCGAGGAGCAGCTGAACTTCCTCCTTGTCCTAATGGAGCATGGCCCAAGGAGAGGATTACACCATATTACAACTAGTGGACGTGCACTGAGCCTTCTGACTCTCAGTCCGGACATCATCCACGCAGCATCGATGGGTCACCCTCTGATCTCCCTTGACCTCCCCAACCTGGTCGCCGACTGAGAACTTGATCTTAAGATAGATGGTTGAGGTTACTGCCCGGAACTCATTGAGGGTCGGTCGGCCCAGAATCACTATCAGGAAGGTGGACCATCTTGTTCTCTTCAGTGGCTCCTCACCTAAGGAGATGGATAGGCGAATCTGGCCGATAGGATGCACCTGGTTTCCGGTGAACCCGAACAGTGGCGTGGCCACCAACTCCAGCTGGGTTGGCTCGATCTGCAATTGGTCGAAGGCTTTCTTGTACAATATGTTGACCGAGCTACCAGTGTCCACTATGGTTCGGTGGACCTGGTAGTTGGCGATCACGGCTGTGATGACCATGGCGTCATCGTGTGGGACCTCCAGTCCTTGTAAATCTTGCGGCCCGAAGCTGATTTGGGGCCCTTGTGCTTGTGCGGCACTCGTACTGACTTGGTGGATCTCTAGTCAACGCACCTGTGCCTTTCGGGCTTGGTTGGAGTTTCCCCCGGTAGGCCTGCTCGAGATCATGTGAACTCCTCCTCGAACGACATTCTGCTGATTGACTTGCTCCTCGTCCATTTCTTTGAACTCAGCTCGCTCCTCTCGTGGGAATAAATTATGAGCTAACGAGGGGTTCCACCTAGGTTCCCCGGCTGCTGGGATAGATGCCGGACTTCCCCGGCCCGAGGCGCGTCCAGGAGATGCCTGACGCCCCCGTCCTCGCACGGTAGGAGCCTGACCTCTACCAGTCTGTCAGCACTCCTCCGTGTGCTCTAGTGAAATGCACAATAGGGTCTCCAGCGAGTCGGCAAACATCCCTGGGCCACTTGTTGCACATGCCTGCGCTCCATCCCTACTCGGTTGATTGCTCCCCGAGGACTGTGGCTGGCCCGCTTGAGAATCGGCTGTTTTGAGCAGGGCTCGGAGTCGGCGTACTAACCGCCTCCTTCTTTCGAGCGGCTTGTGCTTCCTCCATGTTAATGTACTTGACAACCTTCCCTAACAGGCTGTCGAAGTCCTTTGGCGGCTTCCTGATCAGCGAACAGAAGAAGTATCCCTCTTGAAGTCCTTGGGAGAAGGCGCTGATCAGCACCTCGGGTGTAGCGGTCGGCACGACTAGTGTCACTCCATTGAATCTCTTGATATAGGCCCAGAGTGATTCCTTCGGGCCTTGCTTCAATGCAAACAGGTTGAGGCTAGTCTTGTGATGCCTCCGACTGCTGGCGAAGTGTTGGAGGAATATCCGCCTAAGTTCCTCAAAGCTTATCACGGACCCGTTGGGGAGTAGGTTGAACCATCGTTGAGCTGGTCCCGAGAGCGTTGTCAGGAAGGCTCGGTGCTTCACGCCCTCGGGATATTGGTGCAGCAGGGTCGTACTCTCAAATTTCATGAGATGTTCCTCGAGGTCGGTCGTTCCAGAATACTCCGGTATGGTGAAGAACCGGAGATGCTTGGGAGCCGGGTCCTTGAGGATCTGTTGGGAGAAGGGGCATCGCACGAGGGAAGGCGGAGTTGGGTCGGCTAGGGCCTTCCCCTTATCCAGGCATGGCCGGTGCGTCTGGCTGGAAGCAGACACCTCGGCGGGCAGCGACTGAGCCTCATCGTCCCAGGCTCGGTAGAAGGCAGTCGGGAATGGGACCGAGCCTCCTTCTGGTCGGGCGACATTTCCTCGACCTCCCGAGTGGCCAGGCGCCGAAGGCTCAGGAAATCGAGTCGTCGGGCTGCCAGCCTGCAAAGGCCTCTGTGGCATTTTTTGAGCTCGGGCAGCCAATAGGAGCTCATACTCTTCGGGAGTGAGGGTCACTGTCACTCGGTTGGGATCTTCCATCATGCACCCTCGATCAGGTAGAAAGTCACTCCTTCTAGCTCCAAATATGATCCTGTCGCAGAGTGAGGTGGACTCCCAAGAGTGAAGTAGACCCAAGTACTGCTGATGCTGGCTCCGACCTACAAGGAAGTGACCGTTAGCAACCTGCGGGAAAAGTCCCCGGCAAGGCCCTCCGACGGTCAAGTCAGTCTCCGATAGAAGAGCAGGAAAGCAATAGAATAGTAGACAAAATACTCGTACGCGCGTACCTGCGAAGTGGAATGTGGAGGACCTTATATAGCCGAGGGAGCTGACAGCTCCTGTCTACGTCTACCGTCCTTCTATACCCTGCGGAGACAGAAGGATGGGCACTGTCAGCTCGCAGAATGACACCGATCGGCGCCGCCCAATCTGACACAAGTAAGGGGTGGCATGGTGCGGGGTGTCAAGGTGTGCCAAAGAAGTACAAAGTCAGCGGGATATCCGCGATGTGGGCACGAATGGGGTAAGGCCTGCGTCAACCCTCGTACCACGGCTGCCAGCATAATGTCAGGAGGCGGATGTTATAATGAAAGGGACAAATCCTGAGCTGGATCGCCGATCAGCCAACCTAAGCGAAATCGGATCGCGCAATTAATATCTCAGAGTGATGCAAGGCACTCCCCGAGTCAGGGAGTACTCGGGTTTGATCAATCCGTCTAGTCCCGGGTCGTATGATTAAGGCGTGGAGAGAACGCCGACTGGATGCCCTCTGGAGGCGACCCAGACGACCTTAGGTTCGGCAGTCATTACCTCTCGCTAAGAGCTGATGTAGCATGTGTCTCGGGTGTCGGACGGGGTCAGGCCTTTAGCGTTTTCTCAAGGGGCTCGGGTCGGAGTACATCTAACTAACCGCTCAGTCGGGTGCTCCGAGCCGAACAGGCTTTGAGCTTATGACCCTGCCAGCCAGACCAATCCACTCGCACCTGGTGAGCCTGACCTATCTTTATGTGATGCCAAATTGGCCGACTGAGCTACACTTGAACTAGGCCGGGATCAGATTATAAGAGAATTATAAAATTTTAGGATGTTTTTTTAAGAATAAACTCAAAGGTGGGTATATTGTGTTTTGATCATCTAAAGTATAATTTCGGTGATCACAGTAAGGATATTGGGAGGAGATATTTTTCTAAATATTTCCTGATCTCAAATAAAAGGGATATTTCTTAAAAATTTGAAATCATCGGGCATAGAGTTATATTCATAATTTCTCTCTTTGTTTTTTTTAAGACAGAGATTTAAAAAAAACTAAATAAAATAAAGGAGAAAACCGAGGTAGGCGAATGGGTGAGATTTGAGTGACAATATTTTAATAAAATATTATTAATAAATAATTATATTTTATAATTATAAAAATATATAAATTAATATTAAGTATAGGATATTTATGAAAATATTTGATCAGTGAGATATTGAATTATGTAATTTGGGATATTTGAGAATATGATATTTGATAAGTGAGTCCTATAAATATTTAGTTTGTACTCTATTTAATTATGAGATTTGAGATATTTAAAAAATAAGATATTTGATAATTTAGATGAGATCATAAATATTTGAAAAAAAATATTTGATATTATTATGGATGCTCTTATGATTGACTACCGAGTCAATTGTATATTTGGTAGTCCATTGTCGACGGTCGATTTGCAAATAAAAGTATTGTGCTTTAATTTGAGTTGATTGAAAGTAATATAGTCTATTGAAAATTGTTGCTTAGGTCAAATAGCTAGTCGATATTTACCTTTTTTTTTTAGATAAAATTTTCATCAAAATTATTAGGGTGTATTTGGTTGAAGGTTATCCTTGATAACCTTGGTTATCTATCCAAGGTAATCAATAAAAATCTTATTTGGTTTACGTAATCAGCGATTCCCAAATAATGATCGATACCCGACACGTCAGTAAAATGGGCATGCAACCAGGAATCAGAAAACAAAGTAAAGTTTTTCTTAATTCCGGGATTATGAAACTTATCATTCCAAAATTATCCTTCAATATTAACATTTAAGATGAAAATAACTATTATAATTTATTAAATTCCGGAAGCATTATTCACGACCGACGATCGGAAACGACGGCCTGCAACCACGGTTGGCGACCAGAGATCGGCGGCCGGCGACCGCCGGCGACCAGCCGACGGACGCCTGCAGCCGACGACCAGCGGCGACCGGCGGCTGACGACCGGCGGCGACCGCTGACGACCTCTGGCGACCGACGACCACGATTGGTTGGGGGTTATCCTTTATAACCTTGGTTATCCATCCAAGGTTATCAACACAAATCTTGTTTGGTTTAGATAATCAACGATTCCCAAATAATGATCGATACCCGATGTTGGAGCAATATATGGTCCGGAGTAACTATGTGTTTTGATGTTTGGGTAAAAGGTTTAAGTTAGGTTCGTTCACCTTTGTGTTTGATATGTGTATTTGAGTGTGCAGGTTTGCAAGATACACATGGACTTAGCTGGACGACTTCGGGTCCAATGAAGGATGGAATGGGGAGACGAGCCGTGGGCTTGCATGCATCCGAGAGACCGTGGACAAAGCAGGGACGATGAGCCGAGGGAAGCGAACTTTGAGGCATACGTAAAGGATGACATGGGGAGACGAGCCGTGGGCTTGCATGCATCTGAGGGACGAGAACCAAAGTCGAAGAAGGCTTGAAGGCAATAGGTCGAGCCTGCTGGATGAAGTGTCAGCTAAGTCGTGAGGATTCGAGTGCTGAGAGAATTGTACTTGGGAAGGGAAATCCTAGGGTTCGAGTGCTGAGAGAATTGTACTCGGGAAGGGAAACCTTAGGTGGCAGTTGACTGATGCTTGGATCAGTCGACTGATGAAGAGCACAGAAAGATCAGTCGACTGATCCGGTGTCGACCAGAATGTGAATCGTCAGGCTGTGACATTCAAATTCGCGAGGACCAGTCGACTAGTGTTAGCCAGTCGACAGGTAACGGTCAGAACAGTATCGAGCACTATTTAAGAGGGCTCATTTTTGGCTGAGTTTCCTTGGCAAAACAAGCTTGGATAAAGCCTGTTAGTAGCCTACAAGTGCTCAGAAGTTGTTAAGGGATTGTGGCGAGGTTTCTCCACCCACAAGGAGTGACAAGAGCTAGCCGGAGGTCTTCCGAGGACTCATCCACCGACGGATCGGGATCGTCCACCTTACGGACAGCCGGGGAGCAGGAGTATCATCTCCGAACCACGTAAACGGTTTGTGTTAGCATTGTTTTAGGTTTTTGTTTATGTTTTCCGCTTGCGCTTGTTAACACGTGTAGGAAGAAAATCGAAAAGTAGCTATTCACCCCCCCCCCTCTAGCTAAACGACAAGGTCTCAACAAGTGGTATCAGAGCAAGGTTCGCTCGTCTACGGACTAACCGCCGGGAGAGCAAAAAGCTAGAGGAAATGATAATTGAAGAAAGATTAGGGGACGATATTAATGTTTTATCTCCCTACGATCGCGAGAGTTTCGAGTATTGGAGGATGCAGATAAAGACATGGTTCGGCATGGATTGGAATTTCATGATCACGCTAGAAGAGTCATTTGAAGTTTCAAAAGATAAGCATAAGAAAAAGCTTCGACCATGATATTGGAATAAGGAGCAACAAATGCAATCAAAGGCAAATGATAAGGTAATGTCAATTCTACTTAATGTTTTACCTAATTATGTGATTAGCCGTGTAGGTGAATACAAAAATGCACATGAACTATGGAGCAAGATGATAGCGCTTCATGAAAATCCTGCACAAGTAGAGGAAGAAAAAGAGGCTCGCGAGATGGGCTTAATGGTCCAAGAAGAGGAGAAGGACCAATCGGATGAGGAAAGAAGCTCAACATCCGAAGAGGAGGAGAAAGAGGAAAAAGATTCATCCATATCCTCGTGAAGTGGCACAAGAATTTGAAGAACCATCCACTTCATCAAAGGAAGAAGAAGAGGTCTCCACTTCAAGGATTGAGGGGGAGGAGAGACTATCCTCGATACCGGAGCAAGAAGAAGCATCCACCTCCACCAAAGCAAAGTCAAAAGACCACATTATTTGCTTTTGATGTAACAAGAAGGGACACTACAAGGACAAGTGTCCATTAGGTAAAAAGGAGGTAAACCCTAAACCCAATTCAGTTTATTTAATATCTAACATGGGTTGTAGGGAAAAAACAGAGAAGAAGCACATTAGGTGTTTCATTTGTGGTGAGCTAGGACACTACCACACCAAATGCTCAAGGAAAGGAGAATTCAAGAAATTGGAGCATTTGAGAAAATGGGAGAAGAAGGAGAAGAAGAAAAACTCACATCAAGGGAGAGCTACAAGGGTAAGGGAGGTAATCCCTAACTTTAAGCATATTTCAAATTCCTCCATGCATGCTAGAAGTAATGAAAATTATTTATCTATGCATAATTTTGGTTTTAGATATCATGATAAAAATAGGGCTAATGTTGTATAACAAAACCCTAGGAAATTTATGTATCATGATAAACCTAGAATGTTTAGGCCTAAGGACCAAGGTATTAATCCAAAGAAAGGGAGACACATGCCTAGTCAAATGGGTAGATCTAGGGATGTCCAAGATGGACATGGTGATGCTAAGGTTAAGAACCTAAAAAGGAAAAATCAAGCCTTGAGAGCAAAGCTTGATAAATTAGAGAAACCCCTAGATAGATTGATTATTGGATCTAAGGGTTTAGGCATGATGGTGAGTAGTCAAAACCCCGACAATGATAGATCGTGTCTAGGATACCGATCTATGAGATCAAATGCTATGGAAAAGTCATATGCAAGGATGTTATATGACTATAGTAAGGGAAAGACCAAAAATGGCAAGGGAAAGTCATTTAAAGGGAAGAAGAAGAATTTAACCAAGGATAAGGTGTCCAAAGTTAAGAAGGTTAGGATTGTAGGTCAAGAAGTACTGAAAGTACACCGATGTGGCCTTGCAATTATAGATAAGTCGCCTAGGGAGGTGACCAAGGCTAAGAGCTCAAGGAGGAGCTCTAGGAGCCAAGTTGGAACCCATAGTCAATGGATTTCGGGAGGATTTCTTTCGGAAATCTAAATGGACCATGGAGTGTGCCAAAGGAGTTGGAGAAGGATTTAAAATCTAAATCCTAGGGATTTGACACATTGGGTTTAAATAGCATGCATATTGAATGACATTGGGGTCATATAGTATGGAAGTTGGTCTTTGATGTGTAGATGTCATATAAACCAATGCTAGGGATGCATTGTGGGTTGGAATGGGTTGATACATCAAAGGAAAGCCAAAACTAGGACTTTAGATCAAGGTTCAATTGAACCATTTAGCTAGTTTTGGGTTTTGTGTTAATCTTGGGATGGGTGACAGATACATTTTTGAATGTATTTTTCCCAAGTAGACACGAGCACCACAAATCTCTCCACAAAATTTGGAAATTTTTGGAGATTTATGAAATTTCTGGTGCATTTCTGAAATTGGGTCAGAAATGTTAGAAAATACAGTTTTTAGGTACCAGTCGACTAGTTCAGGGGGCAGTCGACTGATATAGGATGAAACTGGTTTTCAGCAATCGAAAAGTGTCATAATGATATAAAACAAGTGTATAATCTTATGGGGGGTTAATACACTTTGTTTATGATCATTAGAGGTTAAAGGATCTAATAGGAGGGAGATTGTTGGAGTCCTTTTGATGTGTGGCAAAGGGGGAGAAGTGTTGGGTTTAAGTGGGAAACCAAACACACATTTACAAGAAATCCTAGGTCAAGGGGGAGCTTAGGTAAAGAGGAGCATTGTTGCTCATTTGGTGGCAACGGGGGAACCTTGGAAAAGTTTTTAAAAAGCCTTTGTAAGTCCAATATAGGGGGAGCCTTGGAGAGGTTCTTAAAAAACCCGTTTTGGTAAAGTCCTAAACTCATTGGGGAGGTTAGGTGTGGGGATGCCCTGTGATATGATCCATGCATATGTGCATTGCATACGCATTGACGGTATAAGTCCAAGGTGAAGTCTTGGCAACGTAAGCCCAAATGTTTATTTAGCATTGTATTTGCTATTTTATTTAGCATTGTATTTGATATTTGTTTTCCCTAACTTAAATGTATTGCCAAACATCAAAAAAAGGGAGATTTTTGAAGCAATCTATGGTCCGGAATGACCATGTGTTTTGATGTTTGGGTAAAGGGTTTAAGTTAGGTTCACCTTTATGTTTGATATGTGTATTTGAGTGTGCAGGTTTGTAGAATACACATGGACTTAGCTGGACGGCTTCGGGTCTAGTGAAGGATGGCATGGGGAGACGAGTCGTGGGCTTGCATGCATCCGAGGGACCGTGGACAAAATAGGACGATGAACCGAGGGAAGAGAACTTCAAGGCATACGCAAATGATGGCATGGGGAGACGAGTCGTGGGCTTGCATGCATCTGAGGGACGAGAACCAAAGTCGAAGAAGGCTTGAATGCAACAGGTTGAGGTTGCTGGATAAAGAGTCAGCTAAGTCGTGAGGATTCGAGTGCTAAGAGAATTGTACTCGGGAAGGGAAAACCTAGGGTTCGAGTGCTGAGAGAATTTGTACTCGGGCAAGGAAATCTTAGGAGGCAGTCGACTGATGCTTGGATCAATCTACTGATGAAGAGCACCGAAAGATCAATCGACTGGTGTCGACTAGAATGTGAATCGTCATGTTGTGACATTCAAATTCGCGAGGACCAGTCGACTGGTGTTAGCACCAGTCGACTGGTAACGGTCAGAACAGTATTGAGCACTATTTAAGAGGGCTCATTTTTGGCTGAGTTTCCTTAGCGAAACAAGCTTGGGTAAAGTCTGTTAGTAGCCTACAAGTGCTCAGAAGTTGTCAAGGGATTGTGGCAAGGTTTCTTCACCCACAAAGAGCGACAAGAGCTAGCCGGATATCTTCCGGAGACTCATCCACCGACGGATCGGGATTGTCCACCTTACGGATAGCCGTGGAGTAGGAGTATCATCTCCGAACCACGTAAACGGTTTGTGTTAGCATTGTTTTAGGTTTTTGTTTATGTTTTCCGCTTGCGCTTGCTAACACGTGTTGGAAGAAAATCGAAAAGTAGCTATTCACCCCCCTCTAGCTAAACGACAAGGTCCCAACAACCCGATACGTCAACAAAAAGGGCATGCAACCCGGAATCGAAAAACATTAGGAAAGTAAGATTTTTCTTGATTCCAGGGTTATGAAACTTATCTTTCCAAAATTATCCTCCAATATTTACCTTAGCAAAAGAGGCATTATTCGCAGGCGACCACCGACAACGACGGTGGGCAACCACAGCCGGCGGCGGACGTCGGCGACGACCGGCGCCGGCGACCGACGGTTGACGATCATTATTCGCGGTCGACGAAATGCAACAACGACCGGCGACCACCGCCGACGGTCGACCATTATTCGCGGCCGACAACCGGCAACGACAACCGGCGACCACCGCCGGCGGTCGAACCTTTTTATGTAGCGGCCCCGCCTCTCTGGTCCCCGTAGGCAACCCTTTAGGCCGTGCTCACTTGGCTACTAGATTCAAGGAACCTTTGTACTTGTCCTGGAGGTCTAAGGTTCGAATCTAGGGAAGACAAAAAAATCCACTACCGGGAGTGGGAATATCGTAGGGTCGCCGTCCTAGAGGGTTGCCTGCGGGGACCAGAGAGGCGGGGCCGCTATATTTTTATTTTAAATTTATAAGCATATAATATTATTATACTTAAATTTAACTAAAGGGTAATACAGTAAAATATTATATTATGTCATAGACTATTACCTCTAAATAAACAAGATTTTATTTGATTATCTAAATTGAACCAAACAATTTAAGGCTATGTTTCATTCCCTATTACCGTGGTTATGTTATTACTTGATAATCACATAAGTAAGGTTATATCTGATAAAGAGGAAAAATAACTTTTGATAAAAAAAAAGGTTATATCTGATGATAACTTGAACCAAGGTAATAGGAAATGAAACATAACCTGAAGTTGTTTGGTTCAATTTAAATAATCAAATAAAATCTTATTTGTTTGGAGGTAATAGTGTATAACATAATATAATATTGTACCTTATTATCCTTTAGAATTTGTTTTAAAAAAATCATAAATTTATTTGGACGAATTGATTAATGAAATATCACTATAATTTTTTTAATAAAATTGATTGATGATGATAAAAGACCTTATTCATGATTTGGATTGAATGAAACGTATGTTGAATCTATTAAAGATAAAGTCATTGATGAAAAAGTTTATATTAATTTAATTGACTTGGCCAATATTAATCAGAGTAGTTTGAAAGGATTCTGAGTCGATTAAATAAGAGCATCTACAATGAATCAAATATTGCTCTCAAATATTTATGGTCCTCATGTCTATCAATTAAATATCTGACTTTTTAAATATTTCAAATTTCATAATCAAATATTTAGAGTCCTACTCATCAAATATCTCACTCCCAAATATACCAAATTTCATAATCAAATATCTCATCATCCAAATATTTACAAGTCTCATTATCATTTTATTAATTTACATCTAATTTTACATTTAAATAAAATTAATTATAATTTTCAATTTAATATATTTCAATGAAGTTGATGATGTTACGTAACTCGGAATTTATTTGAATGTATTTAGTAAATTTGGTGGTTGAACACTTATTAGTTGAGATAATATTTTGTTTTTCACGATCCCTAATCGATATCGGGTGACCTTTGTCCTCCACATCATGCATGTTGTGTAAAATAATGTATGCATATATGAATTTTTTTGCATTTATCCATGAACTAATGCTACCCTGAAGGCTTGGACCTCTTATAATTGCCAAAGGAACTTGGATCATCCCAAATGTCTATTTGACATTTTTTTTTTCTTACGACCTCTTGTTTTTCCTTAAATTTCATTATTTTCAAATCCTATGGGTAGAAAAAACTCTTGACCAAGTGGCTTATTCTAGATATATATCATTTATTAGTAAGTACCTCTTTTGTATATTATATACCATTCACAATAAAATTAACTTCAAGTGTATTTCCTTTTAAGACGTCATTAAAAATAGATAATTAATTAAGCATATTTATGTCATTATGAGACCATCAACTAAAAAAAACATTTCATATCCACAATTTGACAAATGCAACTATATATCTCAAGCACAATTGTTGGGTAGTCACGATCACCTCGTGTGTACTATGCCTCCACATGATCGGACAATTTTTCCAAACCCTAATGCATGCAATCAATACTTCTTAACATCCCAAGGAAAATCATGCATTTGTTCATGCATTTCTAGCAAACGAACAATGTCAGTTGCATTGAATTTTCTTAAATACTCACCTCCATATATTTACATCATGCATTGACAAAACTTGGACAAGCATTCGAGGGCAATTGTTTCACCCCTTTGTATGTATTCGTCCAATTGGTCGGTGAAACCTCCATAAGCTAGTTAACAAATAGTCGCCATGCATTTTTTAAAGCGGCAACAAACCTTTTTTCCTCATTGCAACTTCCCTCCATTTAAAATATCCACTGGATGATTTTTTTTTTTTAAATCAGTGACTATACGCAAAACTAACTCTTTTGTCATTCAGAATCACTATCAGAAGATGTAATCGGTATACACAAACACAACAGAGAAATAATTATTGATAAGTTGAGTGTGTCTAGCTACACATTCTATGTTAATTGACCTTCATCTTTATATACACTCATAATAATTTTGCACAAATTCAACCACTCTAAGTTGATTGTGCAGTACTGCCATTACGAAAAACACTTCATCGGGATTTGATGTTGTATCGCTCGTTGTGTCTTCGGGAATATTTTTTTGTGTGTTAGTTTCATTATGATCTTGAGATATTTTGAAGTAGATGAAAAGTTTAGTGTGAAAAAGTGTATAATAGATGCGGCGTGGAGAACTGTGAATGCTTCATCTCCTACTTATATACAAATTTTATAACAGCTAGTTTATATATAACATTAATAATCAAAAAGTGAAATTACACAAATATTAAAGCACATGACATGAAAATAGAAATTACAACCCATATTAAGTTAATAAAACATAAAAATGACAAACCATATAAATTACAAATTATATTAAGTTAATCGGCAATTTACCAAAAGGCGCATCCAAAAATGGATATTTACCAAAAGGCGTCCCATGGTTTCAATGTTACCAAAGGGCGCACATATTTTAGTAAACTTCCTCTTATACCCCTACTGTCAATCAAGTACTGCATGCAATTCTCTTTCCCTTTCTCTTTCTCTTTGTCAGTAACAAATTTCGAGATGGACGTATGTACCTTTTTCAAAAAGATGTTCCTTTATATTTTGATAATAATATTATGGAACCTTTCTCAAAAAAAAAAAATATTAAAATTAATTAAAGTATTTTTATTAAATAAAAACTAAAAGAACATTTCAGCCGCCCACGTTGGGCCTGAAATGATTCCATTTCAGGCCCAACGTGGGGCTGAAATGTTTCCATTTCAGGCCCAACGTGCCCAATATTAAGGGTCTTTTCTCGATTCTTTGTTATTACATTTTAACACCTCGGAGAAGTCCAAATAAATAATGGATAGTAAATTTGAACTCCTTGTAACCTCAGAAATCCACAGGAACTGAAATTTTTACAATCGGAGCTCTCTAGGTCAATCAGTGGCCTTTTGGAGTCATTGGGGCCTGAAATGGATTGGGCCTGAAATGTTTCCATTTCAGGCCCCAATGACTCCAAAAGGCCACTGATTGACCTAGAGAGCTCCGATTGTAAAAATTTCAGTTCCTGTGGATTTCTGAGGTTACAAGGAGTTCAAATTTGCTATCCATTGTTTATTTGGACTTCTCCGAGGTATTAAAATGTAATAATGAAGAACCGAGAAAACATCACGTTGGGTCTGAAATGGGCACGTTGGGCCTGAAATGGTTCCATCTTAGTCCCAATGACCCTAAAAGGCCTAATGTGTCAAAATTCACTATTTGACCTAGAGAGCTCCGATTGTAAAAATTTCAGTTCCTGTGGATTTCTGAGGTTACAAGGAGTTCAAATTTGCTATCCATTATTCATTTGGACTTCTACGAGGTATTAAAATGTAATAATGAAGAACCAAGAAGAAATCACACATTAGGCATTTTAGGGTCATTGGGCCTGAAATGGTTGGACACCTATTGCATTGGTGATATCTAATATATAGATGTTTGGACACCTAAAATATCATCTCCTACCTCTGACCTCTCTATTCATATGAAATTTTCAGAAATCCAGATATGGGAGGTCCATAAGTGAGTTTTGACCAAAACTCACTGATATTTCTAAACTACTCCTATTTGATTGGTGATATCTAATATATAGATGGTTGGACACCTAAAACATCATCTCCTACCTCTAACCTCTCTATTCATATGGAATTTTCAGAAATCCAGATATGGGAGGTCCATCAGTGGGTTTTGGTCAAAACTCACTGATATTTCTAAACTACTCCTATTTGATTGATGATATCAATATATAGATGTTTGGACACCTAAAACATCATCTCCTACCTCTAACCTCTCTATTCATATAGAATTTTCAGAAATCCAGATATGGGAGGTCCATCAGTGGGTTTTGGTCAAAACTCACTGATATTTCTAAACTACTCCTATTTGATTGGTGATATCTAATATATAAATGTTTGGACACCTAAAACATCATCTCCTACCTCTAACCTCTCTATTCATATGGAATTTTCAGAAATCCAGATATGGGAGGTCCATCAGTGGGTTTTGGTCAAAACTCACTGATATTTCTAAACTACTCCTATTTGATTGGTGATATCTAATATATAGATGGTTGGACACCTAAAACATCATCTCCTACCTCTAACCTCTCTATTCATATGGAATTTTCAGAAATCCAGATATGGGAGGTCCATCAGTGAGTTTTGACCAAAACCCACTGATATTTCTAAACTACTCCTATTTGATTGGTGATATCTAATATATAGATGTTTGGACACCTAAAACATCATCTCCTACCTCTAACCTCTCTATTTATATGGAATTTTCAGAAATCCAGATATGGGAGGTCCATCAGTGGGTTTTGGTCAAAACTCACTGATATTTCTAAACTACTCCTATTTGATTGGTGATATCTAATATATAGATGTTTGGACACCTAAAACATCATCTCCTACCTCTAACCTCTCTATTCATATGGAATTTTCAGAAATCCAGATATGGGAGGTCCATCAGTGGGTTTTGGTCAAAACTCACTGATGGATCTCCCATATCTGGATTTCTGAAAATTTCATATGAATAGAGAGGTTAGAGGTAGGAGATGATGTTTTAGGTGTCCAAACATCTATATATTAGATATCACCAATCAAATAGGAGTAGTTTAGAAATATCAGTGAGTTTTGACCAAAACCCACTGATGGACCTCCCATATCTGGATTTCTGAAAATTCCATATGAATAGAGAGGTTAGAGGTAGGAGATGATGTTTTAGGTGTCCAAACATCTATATATTAGATATCACCAATCAAATAGGAGTAGTTTAGAAATATCAGTGGGTTTTGGTCAAAACTCACTGATGGACCTCCCATATCTGGATTTCTGAAAATTCCATATGAATAGAGAGGTTAGAGGTAGGAGATGATGTTTTAGGTGTCCAACCATCTATATATTAGATATCACCAATCAAATAGGAGTAGTTTAGAAATATCAGTGGGTTTTCGCCAAAACTCACTGATGGATCTCCCATATCTGGATTTCTGAAAATTCCATATGAATAGAGAGGTTAGAGGTAGGAGATGATGTTTTAGGTGTCCAAACATTTATATATTAGATATCACCAATCAAATAGGAGTAGTTTAGAAATATCAGTGAGTTTTGACCAAAACCCACTGATGGACCTCCCATATCTGGATTTCTGAAAATTCCATATGAATAGAGAGGTTAGAGGTAGGAGATGATGTTTTAGGTGTCCAAACATCTATATATTAGATATCATCAATCAAATAGGAGTAGTTTAGAAATATCAGTGAGTTTTGACCAAAACCCACTGATGGAACTCCCATATCTGGATTTCTGAAAATTCCATATGAATAGAGAGGTTAGAGGTAGGAGATGATGTTTTAGGTGTCCAAACATCTATATATTAGATATCACCAATCAAATAGGAGTAGTTTAGAAATATCAGTGAGTTTTGACCAAAACCCACTGATGGACCTCCCATATCTGGATTTCTGAAAATTCCATATGAATAGAGAGGTTAGAGGTAGGAGATGATGTTTTAGGTGTACAAACATCTATATATTAGATATCACCAATCAAATAGGAGTAGTTTAGAAATATCAGTGGGTTTTGGTCAAAACTCACTGATGGACCTCCCATATCTGGATTTCTGAAAATTCTATATGAATAGAGAGGTCAGAGGTAGGAGATGATATTTTAGGTGTCCAAACATCTATATATTAGATATCACCAATGCAATAGGTGTCCAACCATTTCAGGCCCAATGACCCTAAAAGGCCTAATGTGTGATTTCTTCTCTGTTCTTCATTATTACATTTTAATACCTCGTAGAAGTCCAAATGAATAATGGATAGCAAATTTGAACTCCTTGTAACCTCAGAAATCCACAGGAACTGAAATTTTTACAATCGGAGCTCTCTAGGTCAAATAGTGAATTTTGACACATTAGGCCTTTTAGGGTCATTGGGACTGAAATGGAACCATTTCAGGGCCACGTTGGGCCTGAAATGGTTCCATTTCAGGCCCAACGTGCCCATTTCAGGCCCAACGTGATGTTTTCTCGGTTCTTCATTATTACATTTTAATACCTCGGAGAAGTCCAAATAAACAATGGATAGCAAATTTGAACTCCTTGTAACCTCAGAAATCCACACGAACTGAAATTTTTACAATCGGAATTCTCTAGGTCAATCAGTGGCCTTTTGGAGTCATTGAGGCCTGAAATGGAAAAATGTCAGGCCCACGTTGGGCCTGAAATGGACATTTCAGGCCCAACGTGGGCCCGTTGGGCCTGAAATTTTTCCATTTCAGGCCCCAATGACTCCAAAAGGCCACTGATTGACCTAGAGAGCTCCGATTGTAAAAATTTTAGTTCCTGTGGATTTCTGAGGTTACAAGGAGTTCAAATTTGCTATCCATTATTTATTTGGACTTCTCCGAGGTGTTAAAATGTAATAACAAAGAATCGAGTAAAGACCCTAAATATTGGGCACGTTGGGCCTGAAATGGAAACATTTCAGCCCCACGTTGGGCCTGAAATGGAATCATTTCAGGCCCAACGTGGGCGGCTGAAATGTTCTTTTAGTTTTTATTTAATAAAAATATTTTAATTAATTTTAATATTTTTTTGTTTTGAGAAAGGTTCCATAATATTATTATCAAAATATAAAGGAACATCTTTTTGAGAAAGGTACGTACGTCCTGTTGGATCGAGAATTGCGAGAGAGGGGGGGGTGAATGTCGCAAATCGTTCAGATTTAAAAAGAGTAAGTGCGCAGCGGAAATAAGACACAAAAACAATGCTAACACGGTCGTTTTACTTGGTTCGGAGCCTATGTCGACTCCTACTCCAAGGCCCACGGTCGTTGACCGTTTTCTATGGGCAATTCTATACGTTCGAGAAAGTTTACAATAAAAAGTATTACAGAATCAGCCTAGTAAACGTAATTAAGCTCTTCGTTACCGACGTCCGGTGTAGATCGAAGTGTTGGAGCAGCAGGACGTCGTCAGCTCGAGTTGGAAGAGTTCTGGAGCGTGTCGTGGAAGCAGAAGAGCGTGGAAGCGTCGCAGTAATTGATGCTCTGAAGAAGGAGGTCGAGGGCCCTTTATATAGGGCCTGGGGGCGCCCTAGTCGACGGGGGCGCCCCCCCACGTGGCAGCAGATCCGGTTGTTGCTCGGTCGCCGTCTGATCCCCTTATCCTCGGGATCCGGTTTGACCGGGGCGCTCGGATGGCTCGGGGCGCCCGCATTGACCGGTCAAAACCTCATCTCCTCGGCTTCGCAGGGATGCGCTTCGGCAGCTGGCAGTGGGGGCGCCCGCGACACGCGGGGCGCCCGCGACAAGCGGGGCGAAGCGCGTTCGCAGGGATGCGCTTCGGCAGCTGGCAGTGGGGGCGCCCGCGACACGCGGGGTGCCCGCGACAAGCGGGGCGAAGCGCGTTCGCAGGGATGCGCTTCAGCAGCTGGCAGTGGGGGCGCCCGCGACACGCGGGGCGCCCGCGACAAGCGGGGCGAAGCGCGTTGAGGTTCTTACAGACTTGGGTTGACCTTGGGGGCGCCCGGATCGTCCGGGGCGCCCTGCTCAGCTTCTGCCTCACTCCTTTGAGGCTCTCTGAGCTGCAGATACTCAGTCCTTCGATCCTGCATCCAGGGTTAGTCCAAATAACAATTATATTATTATTTTATACAGCCTTAGCTGTCTTGGTTCTGACTTTGGTCTCCAAAATGGAGCCCTAGGTCGAACCGACGCCTAATGTTCCCTCAAGGGGAACGCGTCCTCACCTACTCCTCTCGGGAGAATTTACCTGGTGCCAACCGGATCCTCCAGTTGGACTTTTGCCCAGCAGCCCTTCGCCAGGTCTTGAGTTTTGCCCAGCAGCCCTTCGCCAGGTCTTGAGTTTCGCCCAGCAGCCCTTCGCCAGGACTTAGTTTTTGCCCAGCAGCCCTTCGCTAGGACTTGGTTTCCTGACAGCCCTTCGTCAGGTGCCTAGCAGCCCTTCGCTAGGACTTGTTTTCCTGGCAGCCCTTCGTCAGGTGCCTAGCAGCCCTTCGCTAGGACTTGTTTTCCTGACAACCCTTCGTCAGGTGCCTAGCAGCCCTTCGCTAGGGCTTGGTTTCTTGCACACTCAAGCAGCATTGTTAGATACCAAACAACCCTTAACTTTGAATCCTTTGCCAATATCAAAACAAGGTTCGATCTGGTGCTTCCTGCACCAACAATCTCCCCCTTTTTGATTATGGCAACACAATTTAAAGTTAAGGAAAAAGATAGCAGTTTAAGCATAAAGGTTAAGACTAATAAAACATATCAATTCGTAACAGTCTAAACCCAAATGTAATTTGAACAGTGAAAAGAGAGAGAGAAAAAAATTTCTCATGCTCATTCTCCACCTGAATAATTAACTTAACTCTTAACTTTGACCTTTCCTCCCCCTTTGACATATATCAAAAACAAGCATGGGTGAACAAGGTATCTAACAGGGATTTATGAGTTTTTCTAAGTGCTTTATGTTTTTGACAAAGTATTTTTCAAGAATCGAGTAAAAGCATTTTCAACACTTTTTACACTTAGATAATTTACCATTATGAAAAAAATTCAGGCTTAAAAAAATTTACAACTTTTTATAAGGCAGAAAAAATTTACTTAGGCAAAATTTCCAAGTTTCCAAAAAAAATTTTAACTTTTAGAAAAGGAAACTTTACTTAGAAAATTTTTCAAGAAATTTTTCACGCTTAGAAAATTTTCAAGAAAAGGATTTTTCAGGCTTAACAAGTTTTTAAACTTTGGAGCAAGTACTTTTTAGAAGAATTTGAAAATTAAGTGTCAAGTACTTGATTGAGAAAATTAAGTAAAAAAATACCCATTAAATACTTAAGTACTTAAAAGATTTTGAAAAGAAATTATGTTTTGAAATATGTTTTGAAAGAAGTTTTGAGAATAAATTGTGTATCAGAGCTTATGAGTTTTGAAAACATAAAAATACTTGGTATAACTCTTAAAAGCATAGCAAAAGCTTAAATTTCCAGATTAAGTCCATTTTGAAGAGTATTATGCAAAAAAATATTTTGTATTTGAAAAAAAATTCGAAAAAGAGTTTTGAAAAGATTTTTCAAGTACTTTTGAGATAAATTATGATTTGAAATACATACGTACTTTTAGAAAAGTATTAGATTTTTTTTTTTGAAAACAAAATATTTCACTTGACTTGGTTTCTTTTCCAGTCTGACACAATCCTAAGAAACCTTGTTAACTACAAGGACATTTCCCTAAGTGTCCTGGAAATTTTCAAACTCAAGTAAATTTTAAAAATGATAGTACTTAAAAATATATTCTAAAAAAGTGTGTGAACTTTTGAAGGTTCAATATTTTACTTAACTTGGTTCATTTTCCAGTCTGACACCATCCTAGGAAACCTTGTTGACTACAAGGACATTTCCTAAGTGTCCTGGAAATTTTCCAACCTAAGTAAATGTTATTTCGAAAACAATTTCATAAGTCACACAAATTCTAACAAATAGTATTTTGAAAAACTTAGATTTTTGCAAGAGTTTGAAATAAAACATGTTATTAAATAATTCCTTTAATTTTGACCTCCCCCTAAACTTGACTCAGTCCTGGGAAGCTTGTTGACCACAAGTACTCTTCCTTTGAGTCTTAAGGTTTGAGTCAGATTAGAAAGAACTGTTTAACAAAGACATAAGTGAAAAGAAACTTTTTCTGAAGTTTTTCTTTTGACTTAGACTCCCCCTTAATTTGACACATCCTAGGAGTCCTTGAAGATCATGAAGTGGACCTTTCCTCTGTGTCTTTAGGGTTTGTCAAGATCAAAAGAAGCACTTTTGAACAATCTTCTGAGTATGATAACTTTCAAGGAGATAAATTTTTGACACCTCAATTTGGAATAATAACACAGTTTAAAAAAATTTGAAATGATAATAATTTTTCTTAAGCGATAGTAATATATTAAGGTTTTTGAATCAACTTTTGAAAGCCTTATTTTGAGATGAAAATAAGTTTTAAAGCATAAGGATTTTGAGAAATCTAAAAAACATTAAGAAGAACTTCCCATGTATCCGACATAGACTGACTTTATCTAAGACCTTAGTGTTGACTAGGTTTGACCATGTTTGACTCAGTTGACTAAGGTTTGACTATGTTAATCATGGTTTGACTATGTTGGAATTATCCTCTGAATTAAAACACAACATAAAAGAAATTTTAATTTGAACTTAATTTTCCTGTCTCACCCAATCTAGGGTTTTCAAACAGTTTGCCTTAAAAGTTCTTGTGAGACAGGTCTGAAGGTAAAAATCTATTTTGAAAAGGAATTTTCATTTATTTTGAAAAAAGTTATTTAATTTTGAAAATAGATTTGAAAAAAAATAAGTTTAGAAAGCAGAAATTTTGAACACTGATTAAGTGATTTTTGAAACAGAATAAGTTTGAAAAATAGAAATTTTGAAAACAGATTAGAATCTATAATTATTTGAAATTTGTGTTAGATTCGAATTTGACAAAAGATAATTTGAATTTGAATTTCAGAAATTGGCTTCCAGGTCTTGGCGAGGCACTAGGCCTTCTTTGGCCATAGCCTTATGGGATCATCCACCCTTTCCTTGACAAAGCATTTTAATGAAATTTCATTTTCAAATTAAATTAGGTCATTTTCTGGTCTAACTAGCTTGGGTCTTGGATCGGTAGCTTCGGCTGGTTTCACCAGTCTAAAGAGACCAAGTAGACTTGATCTTATTAGAGTTGGTTTCCCCAACGTACTATCATCTCACCTCCTCCCAATACTATGTTTTCAAATTTCAAGTAATTGGTTAAGTCCTTAAGCTAACTAAACCTAAGTCTAAGCATGGTAAATTGCAGAAATTAAATAAACAATCAATCAATCGAACATGCAATTTAATAAAAAATTATTTAAGTCACTTCAAAATGGTAATAATATTCTAGATTTTCGCAATAAGCAATGTTATGAATTACATTTTCATATGAATTAATCATGTTGTTCATAGTAAATAATGGATTATTAAATACTGTAAATTTACCATTTGATTCCCTTTTGGAGGTCTCCCCCTTGATTTTAGCCATCTTCCCTTTGCTTGATTGTTTCCTCAGTATTTTGTAGTGGTCGCGAGCTAACCGGACAAGTTTCTGAGGATACCTTTCTTTGTCGTCAGATTCTGAGTCTGAGTTGGACTCAGGTTCTAGTTGAGGCCTCTTTTGCAGTTCTCTTGGAGTTTTCCCTGCAATAAAACTTATACCTTTCTCGACCATTATAGTATCTATTTGATTATTCAATTCTAATTTAGAAAAAGATTCAAAATTAGTTACCGTCTTAGTCAGTTCGTCGTCTGATTCTACTGGTTCGATTTCGATTCTGGATTCGAGTTCAGATTCTGATTCGGCTATCTGTGCTTGGACATCAAGTACCTCAATGTCGGAGCTCTCTTCGTGTAGGTTGATTAGTTTCTCCCACATTTCTTTAGCACAGTTGAAGGATCCAACTAGCTTGAGTTGTTCGTTAGTTAGACCGCATTGAAGAATTGCAGTTGCTCTTGCATCAGTCTCAATTTGGTTGAGGGTTGGTTCATCCAGTTTGTCCCATGCAATTGATAGTCCATCTTCTGTAGGGAGGTGGAACCCTGTTTGAATTATCAACCAGAGATCTAGATTGTCCTTCAGGTGGGATTCCATTAGACTTTTCCAGGTTCTGAAGTTCTCGCCAGAGAATAGAGGCGGACGAACACTGTTCCATTCTTGATTGGCCATTAAGGATAAATCTTGCACACAAGGAAAAAAATAGAGATGTACCAAGACTTGGTCTTGGATTAGTAGTGCGGGAGAGAGAGAAAAACAAGTTCAAAAGGTGTTTGCACGAATTTCAAGGTAAAATAATAATAAAATTTTTTTGAAAATGTTGACCTTAACAATTTTGATTAATGAAGAAAAAGTAAGAAAAAAAATTTCTCGAATTAAGATAGCACGAATTTCGAGGAAAAATATTAAAATAATAATAAAAAATTTTACGACAAGTTTTCACAAATTGATTCTTTTATCAATTCTGACTTATGGTGAGAAAATGAGAATTCAGAATTGAAAAAGGCGTAAGGATATTTTAAATACACTCACATATATTATTTATTTGAAAAATAAAGCGAAAAAAATCCGAAAAAAAATTTCAAAGTGGTGGTTGCACCAACTTTGAATAACCCCGCTCTGATACCACTTGTTGGATCGAGAATTGCGAGAGGGGGGGGGGTGAATGTCGCAAATCGTTCGGATTTAAAAAGAGTAAGTGCGCAGCGGAAATAAGACACAAAAACAATGCTAACACGGTCGTTTTACTTGGTTCGGAGCCTGTGTTGACTCCTACTCCAAGGCCCACGGTCGTTGACTGTTTCCTGCGGGCAATTCTATACGTTCGAGAAAGTTTACAATAAAAAGTATTACAGAATCAGCCTAGTAAACTTAATTAAGCTCTTCGTTACCGACGTCCGGTGTCGATCGAAGTGTTGGAGCAGCAGGACGTCGTCAGCTTGAGTTGGAAGAGTTCTGGAGCGTGTCGTGGAAGCAGAAGAGCTTGGAAGCGTCGCAGTAATTGATGCTCTGAAGAAGGAGGTCGAGGGCCCTTTATATAGGGCCTGGGGGCGCCCTGGTCGACGGGGGCGCCCCCCCACGTGGCAGCAGATCCGGTTGTTGCTCGGTTGCCGTCTAATCCCCTTATCCTCGGGATCCGGTTTGACCGGGGCGCCCGGATGGCTCGGGGCGCCCGCATTGACCGGTCAAAGCCTCATCTCCTCGGCTTCGCAGGGATGCGCTTCGGCAGCTGGCAGTGGGGGCGCCCGCGACAAGCGGGGCGAAGCGCGTTCACAGGGATGCGCTTCGGCAGCTGGCAGTGGGGGCGCCCGCGACACGCGGGGCGCCCGCGACAAGCGGGGCGAAGCGCGTTGAGGTTCTTACAGACTTGGGTTGACCTTGGGGGCGCCCGGATCGTCCGGGGCGCCCTGCTCAGCTTCTGCCTCACTCCTTTGAGGCTCTCTGAGCTGCAGATACTCAGTCCTTCGATCCTGCATCCAGGGTTAGTCCAAATAACAATTATATTATTATTTTATACAGCCTTAGCTGTCTTGGTTCTGACTTTGGTCTCCAAAATGGAGCCCTAGGTCGAACCGACGCCTAATGTTCCCTCAAGGGGAACGCGTCCTCACCTACTCATCTCGGGAGAATTTACCTGGTGCCAATCGGATCCTCCAGTTGGACTTTTGCCCAGCAGCCCTTCGCCAGGTCTTGAGTTTTGCCCAGCAGCCCTTCGCCAAGACTTGGTTTTTGCCCAGCAGCCCTTCGCCAGGTCTTGAGTTTCGCCCAGCAGCCCTTCGCCAGGACTTGGTTTTTGCCCAGCAGCCCTTCGCCAGGACTTGGTTTCATGACAGCCCTTCGTCAGGTGCCTAGCAGCCCTTCGCTAGGACTTGTTTTCCTGGCAGCCCTTCGTCAGGTGCCTAGCAGCCCTTCGCTAGGACTTGTTTTCCTGACAACCCTTCGTCAGGTGCCTAGCAGCCCTTCGCTAGGACTTGGTTTCTTGCATACTCAAGCAGCATTGTTAGATACCAAACAACCCTTAACTTTGAATCCTTTGCCAATATCAAAACAAGGTTCGATCTGGTGCTTCCTGCACCAACACGTCCATCTCGAAATTCGTTACTGACAAAGAGAAAGAGAAAGGGAAAGAGAATATTGCATGCAGTACTTGATTGACAGTAGGGGTATAAGAAGAAGTTTACTAAAATATGTGCGCCCTTTAGTAACATTGAAACCATGGGACGTCTTTTGGTAAATACCCATTTTTGGGTGCGCCTTTTGGTAAATTACCGTAAGTTAATAAAATAAAAAATCTAATATGTGTTCAATCTTTTCTTCAGCTACTCACGTATCGCTAAATGATTTTGAATTTGTTCATATGTCATGCCTCATATGTCCATTACGAGAAGTTGATGTGCTTAGAAGAGTTAGTCCATTTTCTAGCCTGATTTAATTTATTAATTATGACTATTCTTTATTTGTCTTTCCTTTGTGCTGCCTTCTATCTCATTAGACAAGCTTGAGCTTCTCTATCATCCACATCAACATTTGTGTTAGGATTAGAAGAGTCAATATACACACTTGATGATTCTGATATCCTTCTCTACAACATGTTACCCCTAGGCTTGAGAAGTATATATTAGATTATTTTTCATAATCCTCCACATATGTTTATATTGGAAAGTAGATTTAAAAGTACTCTTGTATTCTTCATAATCCCATACCATCAAATCCTCTTCACTCCATCTGCTTTGTCGATTATTGTATCATAATTTTATTTTAGATTTCATTATATCTATTCATGATCTTTTTTACCGAAGATTAATGTGATTTTGCTTTATCCACAATTCTCTTTTTAACTCCATTATCTCGATTGGTATTGTAATATGCCACCACTTGTTTTAAAAAAGATTCATTCATCTGGGCATTACCAACTACTGGATCCGATGATTATGTAGGTTGTTGCAAGGAGTTTATTATATGCTATTATCCACACTATTTCCTTGCTATGATCCCCATCTGATTCATTGTCCGCCTTGGTTGTTTAATCGAGAATAATATTATCAAACCTTATTTACGATGGGAATGAAAGAAATTGCGAATCGGGGACTGAATGAGATGTTTTTATTCCTTTATTACTATCACTTGCATCAACGCTAGCCCTTTTCGATTCATTTGATTGAATCCTGGTGATTGAAGTGGATTAATTCGATCAGATGGAACTTGCATGAAATATTGACTTCTATGATAATATTCCGAGGGACATGTATAAAATGGAGTTCGAGAGTCGTTATTTGAAAATTTTGGATAATTTTAAAAATTATGATAATACGGTGTTGGGTATGGAAAATATTAGAAATTATGTAGGTGTTGTGTGAAAAATAGAAATTGAGGATATTATAGATTATGATGAATTGAGAATTTTCTCCGCTTGAATTTACGGGAGTTTTATAAATCTCCAAAATAATGACTAAATTTTTTATTCATTTCTCTTTAAAATTTTAATAGAAAGATGGATGAAATAAAATGAAATTGATGAAATTATATATATACAACGAACGTTGCCCAATTAAAGATCAATACAAATGATGATACATATATTGATTTTAAAAAAAAACAAAAAAAAAACTTAACGACAGAGCTATAGCACGAGTGAGCACCTGCTACCGGCCCACCTACGTGCTTGTGCTAGGCACACGCGTTGTGCTGCAGCCGTGAGATGCACAATCCATTTTATTTTTTATTTTTAAAAAATAGAAATATTTGGGTAAAATGACAAAATGTTGTGCCTGATAATTTTTAATGTCACAATCTGATGCCCTTCTAATAGTCAAGATTACGGCGAAGCTTTGACATTTATAGATGTTTAAAGAAACACTCTTTCTAAATATCAATCAGACGATTTAAAACACATCAATCTTGAAACTACTTTTGAATTAACTTAGCGTATATATACATAAAAATTTAAAAAAAAATGAAAATAGAATTGTTTAAAGAAGAAATGAGTGAAGCTGGCAAGCTGCACGCGTTGACAGATAAGTACCCAAGTAACGTTGCCCAGTTAGTTCCCGAAGTGAACAACCCGATCCAACTCCACATCTTGTGTTTATTTTCACAGATTTGAATTTAATTTTTAATAATATAAACTATTTTTTTCAGTGTTTGATACGTTCTTTCGTTGACATTCTAGTCTGTTCTCGTTAATTCATCATAAAATTAATATAAAAAAAAATAAATTATAAAAATTATTAATTTAGATACCGTGACTAATGACTAATATATGGAGATAATCGCATTGACTTTTCCAATTTTGACTCCTTCTCATTGTACTATTGCCCCGTGATAAAAATGTCTCTCCTCCCTGAATTATATATCACGGAATCGTTTAAAATAAATAAATAATTGTAAATTATCTTTAAATCCCCATTTACATCTTAAATTTTATTATCATTTCAATGTTAGAAAAAGTTCATTTTCACTCCTTACATATAAAATTTTATTTACTCTAACTCCCTAATACATACTGATTAACTTAATTATTCTAATTTTTTTAGGTTAAAAAAATTTAAAATGAAGTATAATTCCTCCTAAATTTAGTATTATTTAACTAGAATCTAGTATATTTTCTATTAAATTAAGTGCGACTCTTTTTCAAACTCAGTTGATCGAGAATCGATCAAAGCTATCCACAATTAATTGGAGCTACTCCAATCAATGGAGGAGCCCTGATCGATAATCGATCAATTGTATTTATCTCGAGAGAACATAATCTTTATTTTTTTATAAAAAAAATTTAAAAATAAGTATAATTCTTCCTAAACTCAACGTATTTTCAGTATATTTTTTTATCAAATTGAGGATAACTCTTGTTCCGTTTGGTGAGAGTTTATATCAATTAATTGGCTTAAAATGAATCACTTGGGTCGTACTAAATTTATAAAAAAATATATTAGATTCTAGTTAAATGATGTTAAATTTAGGAGGAATTATATTTTATTTCGGATGGTTTATATTTAAAAAATTGATAGTTGAAATAAATAAAATTTTATATGTATAGAAATACATTTTTTTCTAAAATAGAAATTCAAGAAAAAATTGAGTTTCCTATTAACAAATTTAAGGGGGCGCTTGGTAAGCGAGTTTAGAAGGTGGGAATGGGAATGAAATAGATTTCATTCCCATTGATGATGCTTGGTATACGAGAATCGGAATCAAAATAAGGATATGATACCCTTGATTTCATAACCCACCCCCAGTAGTTATCACCAAACCTATAAACCCCTCAGTCAAATCCATTACCATTCTCATTGCCAAATTTATACTAAACGTCCCCTAAGATAATTTTCCCTTCAAATAAACGATATCGTTTTTTTACTCCAGCAGATAAATCATTAAGTAAATCCGAAGGCCCGACGATTCTCGTCCAGTAGCCAATTGGGATTCCAACCCGTAGCGTCTCCTGATCCAATGAGTAATGATCTTATTTTTATTTTGTTCACAACTTTCTTTGTACGCGTTTTATACCCAGGGAACCGCCTATATTCTCCACTTCACTCGGCCACAAAATCACAGGTGCTTTCTCTCCCACCTTCTCTCATTCCTCCCCTCATCCCACCCCCATTCCTTCCGAGCTAGAGAAGAGGCGATGACAAACGCAAACGGATCCAACGCCGGCGAAGCGCAGCGATCGTGGCCTCTGCGACCGACAAATCCGATGGTCACTCCTCTCCTCACCGACCTCTACCAGTTCACCATGGCCTACGCCTATTGGAAGGCCGGCAAGCATCGAGATCAGGCCGTGTAAGATTTGTGCACTCTCCCCATCTCACACGAGGCTATCGTAGTTGAATTTCATTCTGCACACCTATCGATTTCAAGATGACGTGCCTGGCTAGCAAGCAGTAGGAACGGTATAATGGCCCTGAAAAGGTAGGGTTTCGCTAGTCTTTTGCAAGCCTTAGTAATGTGAAGGGACTATGTTCGGAAAGGATGGTTCTTTCTGCACATCGATAACCTCGTGTTTGGAAAGTAAATATGATTTTCTGGTCTTGTTTGTTCTACGATCAACCAAATCAAGCATGAACGTAAACTTTATTGTGCCTCTCAACCCGTGGTCAAAAAATCAAACCAAACTGAATTTCGATTTGGTTCCGTTTGAACTAAATAATAGTGTGTTTGTCTGCTGGTTTGAACTATTAGTTCGTCTGGTAAGATGAGGGTTTGAAGAGACATGAAACAATGAATGAGCCTTAATCCTGCAATTTTTAATGGGTTTTCCATTTGACAATTGTCGAAAAAGGACAAGTTCACACTATGGTTACCCATTTGGGAGGCACAAGAGGAACACCCGTTCACATAAGCACTGAAATTGGCAAGCACTTAAAGTGGACCCTACGCTATCCAATTCTGCAGGACTATGGGCATGGAGCACCCATTCTTCAACTAAAAGCTACAAGTTTCATCATTTTATAGTACATTAAGGCTAGCAGTGGATTATGCTAAGAATACCTTTAAGTTGATTATGGGAGTACTGCCCTTCCATGCTATCAATGACTTATAAATAGGGGGCATTATTATATCATAATATAGTGTGATTTATAAATACGAATCAATGTCAAATCATACTATCGAGTGATTATTTTGAAGAAAAATAGTGAATCTGTTTACATTGATAAGCCCTTTTAATTTCTCCCAAATGTTCAAGTTGATGATACTTTCATTGATTGATTCATTTTTCAGTCAATTTGTTCTGTCATGGACAAGGGTAATCATAGTCTGTTTTTTTTAATGTCGTTTGTTTTCCATTGAATTTTACCTTCCTGTTCTGCACACTTTACAGGTTTGATCTTTACTTCCGCAAAAATCCTTTTGGTGGTGAATTTACAGTTTTTGCTGGTCTTGAAGAGTGCATAAGGTTGCTTGCTAACTTCAAATTAGAGGATTATGAAATTGGTTTTCTACGATCTGCCATGCCTACATGCGAGGTAATCTCATATGCATGCGGAGTTCCTCATAAAGTATACAACTGGTTCCTTTGCAAGAATTATTTTTTGGTTTCACAAGTTCTCACCATAGACATTCTATACTTCATTTCTTCAAAAGATACATAAAATCAAGATAAATTTATGACTCTTTAGTTGGTTAAAAATGCATGCTAGTTAATAGGAAGTATATTGGAAGTAGTTTTATTTTACTAGTCCATGTGACTGCCTATTTAAAGTTAGTTGTTTTTTGCAGACTTCCATACTTAAGTAGGTAGAAGTTGTCTAGAATTATAGAAAGAAACGGTATAGTCAGTAAATTCTCAATTCCTTTTGTGAGATTCATTTGACTGAACATTTTTTAGTCTTCTAACTCCTCTTTTTGTATTCTTGTCCTTTCCCCAGAGAAGTGTATTGGCTATGTAAAACGTGTTTATAACTTCACTTTGTTACTTCTGGTTGCTATGATGGAAGCATGGAAAAAAAGTTTTATGTTTAACTGGCTCTATATTACAAAGCTTTCTATTCCTTTTAATATTTTTTTGCACCAGTGTTCGATTTACACTTTTCTTTTCAGGATGGGTTCTTTGATTATCTAAAGGAAATTAACTGTGCAGAAGTAGAGGTTTATGCAATCCCTGAAGGTTCTGTTGTTTTTCCTAAGATTCCCTTGATGAGGATTGAGGGACCAGTTGCAGTAAGTAAAATTTAAATACTTACACATCACACTTTTTCATTGACAATGACTTGCTAAATGAGTTGCCTATCCAATGATTCCAATCTAACTAAACTGCATTATGTGACTTTTGAAATGCTCATCTCACAGTTTCATATTATATCTATTTCACAGGTGGTTCAGCTTCTTGAAACTCCATTTGTGAATCTTGTTAATTATTCCTCTTTAGTTACCACCAACGCTGCAAGACATAGATTTGTTGCTGGGAAGTCAAAAACATTACTTGAATTTGGACTTCGACGAGCACAAGTAATTGTTGTTGCCTTTTCAAGGTTCTTCCCTATTATGGAACTTTCATCTTTGTATTTTTTGCATATTGACGTGGTTGTTAGGGACCTGATGGAGGAATAAGTGCTTCAAGATACTGCTATATGGGAGGATTTGATGCAACAAGGTTTCTTTCTTAATCTTTGATACTGTTTGACATATGGTGAAATAATGTCATTTGGACTTTGAAGCTCTATGCAGTACCATGGCTCTCTTTGTATGATATAATTTTTTTTCCATGTTGGCTTATGGACCACTTACTCACTTAGTACATTGGAAACTCAGATCAATGCCCTTTGTTGCATCATTATATCAATGCCCTTTGTTGCATTATAATATGCAGCAATTTGGCAATGGAACTTCATAAAGCTTAATTCTTATATGGTGTACCCTTGACATGATGAAAAAAGCTTACTAAAGATCAATAATACTATATGTAAGAAGTTTGTGATATACGAAATTAATGTAAACTCGAGATTTTAAGTATAATCTTATATCTTACTCTTCTTTACTCATCCTATAATGTTAAAATGAGCTTCCCTGTCAACTATGATTGTCTTAGGCCCATGTTATAGTTTGCTGTTAGGTACAAGGTTTGAAAAACTGGTTAGTGTTGATCTGCAGAAGTGAAACATATCTTTCCACCCACCAACTGACAGACAAAATCTCCATTATGTGAGCAACAACTACCTCCGTGAGCAATTACAAACATGAGGTTAGGGTGTCCTCAACAAGGTATGTTGATTTCTTCCTCTTCTTCCCTTTCCTCCTCTAGGTCTCCTCTCTCTTCTATTGCTCCTCCTTCCCAATTCCTTCCTCTGCTTGGTGCCCTTGGCACCATTTGTTTGCACACCAATGTGACTTCGACATTGTGTCATTTCAATTAGGGATTAAAACCTTGACTTGGAACAATATTTTAAACCATAGTTTGGTATACAGAAATTTGTGTTAGGAAATTGGATATGGAATTTTCAGAACTTTTTTGTTTAAAAAATCTCAGAATCTTCTCATCGTGATGTCAGGTTCTAAATGTGGCAGAATTGTATCTAGATGAAGCTGTTTTTGCTTGATGGACTAGCTTTTGTTTTACCTCTGCTTGTCTGGTTATTTCTTGATCCCTATGGGTTCACGGACTATTTCTCTTATTGGGTTTCAGAAAATTGCATTGTTTCCTCTTGTTTCACATTTTAAGTTGAATACATGTAAGTAGCATTCACTTTGTACAGATGCCATCGAAACTTTATGATCAATTTGAAATTTTACCTGCATTAAAATAAATTCGGATATGCTAAGTCACTTTCGAGAATGATCTTATATTTATTTTATGATGTTTATGTTGAAGTTAATTTAGCTCATTACAGCAATGTCGAGGCTGGAAGGTTGTTTGGCATACCACTTCGTGGGACTCATTCACATGCCTTTGTTAGCTCGTACATTGTTAGTGAGTTCATTCAATTTCTACATTATTTCTTTACAAGAAAAGGCTTTGCTATATAATTTTTCACTTCTTCATTTCATCAATAACTTGTAGCAGTGCCACCTTCATTATAATTTAAGTTGAATGAATAATATTGAATATCATGACTGATTTATGGAATTCAGTCTCTGAACCATTTTTTTAGTAACTGTTGTGGCTTTAAGACATACATCCGTGTCATGTTCTGTTCTTTTGAAACAATTACTCTATTGATGGTCTTTCAGGGCCTTGATGAAATCATTGACAAGTCACTTGTCACTCATGAAGGTTCAAAAATCTGTCATGACTTTGTTTCACTGGTTAGGAGCTGTCTTAACAAAATTCAGGTGGTTCATGTTTATTATGTTTTTTATTTCTACGATAGCTTTCTTCAAAATATGTTAACCAGAATAATATTCTTTGCTGAACTTTGGCATGTTAGTTAGGTTAACTTGGTTTTTAGGCTGAGATTCACTAGTGTTAAAAGTTGTGCATGAAACATCATTTATCATACCATGCTGGTACTTTAGTTCTATAAAAGCTCAGCTGAATGGAGCATTCTTAATATTTTATTTTAGTGTCATCTCTATTTGCTAATCATCCTTTCCACAAGTGAAGAATTCCTTAGAAGTGTGTAACATTTTAATGGCTGATATTCAAATAAGTCCTTATAATCAGGCAATGGATTTGCAAACTTGAAGAACCAGTACCTTACAGAAATTGGTCAAGTCTGATATAATGATGTTAAGCTGAGTTACAAGTTCTGAGAAATTATTACTCTTTCAAATCATTTAATTTGAAAAGTAGAAATAAAATATGCCATAATCTCTCTATTATACATTTAACTGTTTGGTTTGTAATAATATTCACTACAACTCGGTTTAGTTTGCAAGAAATTCATAGGATTATTTCCCATCAGTCCATCATGGTTCTGATATTCACTAAGAATATGTTTTAGTTAGTGTATGATAGATAAATGATAAATCTCTTGTATAATTATACAACTGTTGCTGATGTATCCAGCTTTTTTTTTTTAGCTGGCAAATTCACTGCATGGTGCTTTTGGCGAAACGAATCAAAGTGAGCTGGCAGCTTTTACATCATACGCTTTGGCTTTTCCAAATAGTTTCCTTGCCCTAGTAGACACATATGATGTAAGCAGTATTTTTTAGTCCATGCATTGCTATCCATCTGTCAATGCACAAGATAGATAGCACTGTTTATCTGCTTTTTAATATATCATTATAACAATTGTTTACTTAACACACGGAATTAGGAAGCATTTTGTTAAGCATCAATATTGAAGCATTATCACAATTGTGTTGAACTTCTATATGAAAATTTCTGATATTATTTTTGTATATGTAGCTGGACTCATTCAAGAATTTTTTTGTTTTTTGTTTTTTTTAACTTTTGGAGATGTTTAACGTATCATCATTCAGTTGTAGCTAGGATACAAATTAAACGTTAAAGAAATCCACATGAAGTTAAGAGTTTAACTATAGTAGCATTATTAAGAATCATTTGGCCGACTATAAAAGTCAGCAACCATGAAGGTCCTTGTATTACTATTTTGAATTTCCATATTGTGGCATTTAATTTGATCCGTTTGATTTCTTTTGACATACCTTTACCAATACATGACTTGACTGCTAATTGAGGTTAATAATGATGGAATTGGTAAACCTAACAAAAAGTCAAATAGTTTTTGATGCCATAAACACATACTGTGGACAGAAGCATTGAAGGTTAATTTTAAGTCGTTGATATAGTGCACTTAAAAATCATGGCTACAAGGACGTCCAGAATAAGTAGGTATTATAAAAGAGTGCACCAATTGTCATAGGAAGCTGTAATTAGATATCTAAATAAATAACACAACCTTTGTGACTTATTGTCTAATACAAAATTTTCTTATTTTAAAAAGCTCATTTATATTTATTTGGGGTGATTGTAAGTGTTCTTTTTTGGGATGGCTAAGTCATATTTTTACAAAGAACCACCACTCTGCTATACAAATGATTAGGAACCCTTATATTCAATTATCTTTGGTGCATTGAGTTGTTGTCATTGCTGTATCACTTTGTTTCTACTTTGTGGTTCACTGGGTAACATAAATTGGCAATAAGACTTTAAAATCAAATACCCCGTACCAACAATTTTTGTGTGTTTGGTAGTTGTATACTTCATTATGATGAGAGTAAATCTTCACTTTAAATTTGTTGTTGAATAACTCAAGATTCCGTATTAAAATTGTGCACTAGCTATGTTTAATAATGTAAAATAACTGATCATGCTACCTGTGAAAGGTTAGTTAAATTTGTTTAGTTTATATTACTATGATCAACCAATGGAGTATCTGCATGTTTTATCATCAGGTTATGAAGAGTGGACTGCCAAACTTCTGTGCAGTAGCTTTAGCACTTGGTGATCTTGGGTAAGTGGTGGGACATTTTGAAAGTTGATAACTTTGTTTAATCATTCATATTTATCCTGTACCCTTGTATGGTGTGCTATCAGAAATACTTCTCACAGTATATTTAAAGCTTGTTAGTCTTTTCCTTTATTTGGTTGTACATGAATTTTGGATGGCAATTGAGTTGTTGGCAATTGATTTGTCTTCATCAATTGTTTCTAGAAAGTAGATTGTGTAAATTAGGAAAGAAATTGAAGAATCACTTGAGATTACATATGTATAAAAAGTTTTAATTCTGATTTTATTGTTTGGTAAATTAGAGTCAATTAGCATTTTTGGTAATAATTAGAGAATAATTATAATCTCAATCAGAGTATTGTAAATATGTATTTCGATGTTTATTTTGAGTGGAGTTTGCAAAAGTTGTTCTGAATACAATTTTCAGCTTGTCTTTCTTTATGTGAATATTTATTCTCATTCTGTGGGATCTTTACCCCTTCCCTCCATCAATTTCATCTAGTTTGTTGATTTTATGGTTAGATTTGGGTGCTGTGACAGATTGTTAAAGCAGAAAAAATGTGGTTGTATAGATGCAAAATATTTCTTATTTTTTTTAGTTGGATTTAACAAAATTTCCTTTTTCCACTTAAAACCAGATGCAATCTTGGATAACAGGGTAAGGAAGTGGACAGCCACCTTTTTCTTAAGCAGAATTTTGATTTTTAGTTTGTTTATGTAACTATTGGTGTTTTTCAAACAAGTCATGTTCTTTTGTTGACCACGCTTTCATGATTAATTTAACGATGTTCACAAAAAGTTGCTACAAATCTCTTTGGAATTTTAATTGAGCTGTTCTGTACAATAAATATTTAAAATATTGGTCTGCTATGTAATTGTTTTAATTAAATTGTTCAGTACAATCACAATTACCTTTTTTGCAATTAATACTATAATCTACTGTCCTGACAGTACTTTACCCTATGATTTAGGTATCAAGCAATTGGAATTAGGTTGGACTCTGGAGATCTTGCATATTTGTCAATTGAGGCTCGGAAACTTTTTTGTGCAATAGAGATGGAATTTAGTCTGCCTGGCTTTGGGAAAATGAATATCACTGCTAGTAATGATCTGAATGAGGAAACTATTGACGCCTTGAACAAGCAGGTGTTATTCAGTAATGCTACTTTTCTGTTAAATCAGAAAATCAGAGTCCTTTAAGCCAACTTATTTTAACTTGATTTAAAGACTCAAGTTTCCTTATTTTTTTCTCATAGTGGACATAGCATCGTTTTATTTCTTTACTTTTAAAATTTAGTTTCCATACCAACTCGGGTGCCGTCATTAGTGAAGAGATATTGTCATTTCGTTTACAGGGCCATGAGATAGATGCATTTGGAATTGGCACAAATCTTGTCACATGTTATGCTCAAGCTGCTCTTGGTTGTGTATTCAAGCTAGTTGAGATAAATAATCAGCCTCGCATCAAACTCTCCGAAGATGTAACAAAGGTATGCCTGTGCAAAAAATCTAGGCACTGTAATTATATTTTACTGAAACATATTCTGGTTACAGGTTTCTATACCATGTAAAAAACGATGTTACAGACTCTATGGAAGAGAAGGCTACCCTTTGGTTGATATAATGACTAGAGATGATGAACCGCCTCCAAAGGTAGTTTCTCTTAACTGACCCAAGTGATAGCCTTGAGATGTTATTTTATTTAGCGTAAATGATGTTCTCAGGTTGAAATAGAGAATCTGATATTCTGATTGGAAACTGTAGTTACTTTTGTTTTTCAAAGAAATAATAGCAATAATCTTTTCCAGACACAGATTGTGAAACTATCTATTACCTTCTAATGATAAAAAAGCTGCATTGTTTTCTCCTACATGCTAGGTTGGGGAGAGAATATTGTGCCGCCATCCGTTCAATGAATCTAAGAGGGCATATGTTGTGCCGCAGTGTGTTGAGGAGCTGTTGAAGTGCTATTGGCCCGGAGATTCAGGTTAACCCTTATTTGTCCAGACTCATCATGCACTCCTTTTTGCTTTTCGAAGGTCACGCTGGCTAATGTGTTAATTTGTTACTTTCATGTGTATGGCTTCTTAACATTAAAAAAGACCTGGGAAACTAATGACGTAACTAGATAACATTGGGCGAAACTAATCCAATCTCGATAAAATCTAGTGATATGAGTTTGCATTTTTAAAAATAGGTTTCACTCTAACATTGAACTCAATGCATACTCAAACATCAAACATGATCAAATAATTGATTTGGGTTTTTTTTTTCTCTTGAAGTTAAACCAAGAGCAGACTTGCTTTCTTTGAAGCAAAACCGAGAACGCTGCATGCTACATTTGGGGCAGATGCGGCCAGATCATATGAGACGGCTGAACCCAACACCCTACAAGGTTATTTTCCCTCTACACTTGAGCCAATCTGTGGTTCAATTTTTCCAGTTGCACTGGCCAATCTGGTTTTGTTGTCGGTGTTGTCTGGACACTTAATACCGTTTCTACTTCATGATGAGCAGGTTAGTGTGAGTGCAAATTTGTATGATTTCATTCATTTCCTCTGGCTGAACGAGGCACCTGTCGGTGAGCTCCAATGAATCAAAGAAACTTGAGAGCTTGCCGGTGAGAATTCTGGATCATCTTCTAAATGCACCTTTATCTTCTTGGTTACTTTTACTTCGATTGCTATAATGAAGTGACTATATAAACTGATTTAAGTGAGTGAAAATTCAAGAAATCATGAAAATTCATAAATTACTAAACATTCATAAACCTCTCTAAGTATTCTCATTCTAAACATGCTTGATTCATTAAACATAATAATGACATGGACATAAATTACTAAAAATTTAAAATCTTTAGAAGATGATCATTGACCTAGTAATTTTTTTTTTCTTTTCTTTCACAGCAAACTAAACATCCAGAGGACAGCCGACACTAATGACGGCCATAAAACCTTGCGAGTAATTTCCCTTTTGGTTCCTGCATATGCTTCATGTGCCAACTCTATCTTGCCACCATGTGCCAACTCTATCTGAATCTGGCTAGGCAAAGGACTTCGTATGCTTTATGGTTGTGTTTGATCTTTTTCAAATAAAAATAGTTATGTTAAAATAAATAAAATATTTTATATAATTTATCTGTTTATATCTAACTGATAATATTAAATCTTAAATCATCTGTCTAGGCTATCCTTTGTGTCAATTCTATCTTAATCTGGTTAGACAAATGACTTTTCATAGAAAAATAGAGGAGGGTATTAAGGGATTATTAATCTCTGATATTAGATTTGAATATTGGATTAAATAACATGTATATATATATATTAATTTTTTTTTCAAATCTAACAATTATTTTTATTGATGTTAAAAGTATGATATATATATATATATATAATTTATTTTTTTAATTAATTAAATTAATTAATTAATTTTATATATATATATATATATATATATATATATATATTAGTATGATATTAACTTAAATATGTATTTTTGAATGATAATAATCAAATAGAAAAAAGAAAATTTATTAGTAGGAAAGATATTTAATTTTTTTAATGGATATGCATATTAGAATGAATATGGAATTCGAGTTCGAGCCTAAAAAAAAGTTTGATACGGACCAACCGACTCCAGCACTTTCACGGAAGCATCGCCATCCCAAACACAACAAACGGCGTCATTGACCTGTCACAGCAAATGGCTTCAGCCTTCACATGGCCACCGCGCTGTACTCAACATGCATTTCATAAACAATTCTATGCATCCAGCCCACAATTCACTGCTTCCGCTGCCGCCGCTTCCATAAGACTTATCCGACTCAGATCCCATCAAGCATCCCATCGCCGATATGCACGCGAAGACGGACTCCGAGGTCACCAGCCTCGCCCTTTCCTCGCCGCCGCGCTCGCCGCGGAGGCCGGTATACTACGTGCAGAGCCCCTCGCGGGACTCCCACGACGGCGAGAAGACCGCCACCTCCTTCCACTCCACCCCGGTGCTCAGCCCCACCGCGTCGCCGCCTCGGCACTCTCACTCCTCCATCGGCCCCCACTCGCGCGACTCCTCCTCCAGCCGCTTCTCCGGATCCATCAAGCCCGGCGGCCGCGGGCGGAAGATCGCCGCCGCGGGATCGGACGCAGCGGACGAGAAGGGGGCGACGCGGGGCCGGATCGGCAAGCGCAAGGAGTGCGCGACGATCGAGGAGGAGGGGCTGCTGGAGGACGAGGAGGAGGAGCGGGGGCTGCCGCGGAGGTGCTACTACTTGGCCTTCGTCCTCGGATTCGCGGTGCTCTTCTCCTTCTTCGCCCTCATTCTTTGGGGCGCCAGCAGATCGCAGAAGCCTCGAGTCGCCATGAAGGTTCGCTTTCCCTTTCGATCGTCCGACGTAGGCCTTTTTTTTCGTATATATTTTTTTTAATAAAAACTATCATATAATTATTACAGCTAATTAATCGCTTGCATCCATGACGCAGAGCATCACGTTTAACAATTTCATAATCCAAGCCGGTACAGACGCGTCGCTGGTCCCCACCGACATGTCCACCCTCAACTCCACCGTCAGCTTCACCTTCCGCAACACCGGCTCCTTCTTCGGCGTCCACGTCAGCTCCGCTCCGCTCCAGCTAGACTACAGCCAGCTCACCCTCGCCACCGGAGACGTAAAGCTTCCCGATTTCATTTTTTTTTTCAAAATTAGAAAACACCTTTAATACATCATAAATCCTCAAAAAAAAAAACAATTACAGACGAAGAACTTTTACCAGTCGAGGAAGAGCCAGAGAAACGTGGTGGCGGTGGTGGAAGGGAGAAAGGTGCCTTTGTACGGAGGCGGGCCGAGTCTCACAGGCACATCAGGACGGCCCAACGGGCCGAACCCAATCCCTTTGAGCCTCAGCTTCGTTATCAAATCCAGGGCTTACGTGCTCGGCCAGCTGGTGAAACCCAAGTTCCACGTGGGCGTTTACTGCCAGGTCACGATGGACCCCGCGAAGCTCGGCTCCCCTATCTCCTTGAAGAACTCTTGCCAGTACAACTGATCATAATGAATAAGCAATACATATATATAATTTTTTTTCTCTCTTAAAGTAGTAGCAACTTGATTTTGATAATTTCTCTGTTTTATATTCTAAGCCAAAAGATGTTGAACACTCTGAATGTTGGACTGTAATAATAATTTTTTGCTTTGATTTACAAAAGTTTTCTATTTTTTTACTTTCACTTATAATAAGCAAAATTTAAGTTTAGAAAAATAAAAAAGAGATGCTTTAATGCATTTCTTCTTATATTTTAGAAGGATTATTACTTTAAAATTTGTGAGGGCAATTTCCTGCCATCAAACTTAATTTCTTCTAGGGTCTCTACGTAGAAAAGAAATTTATTTAAATTTATTTTCATTATTATTTGTATTTTTTTTTTCAACATCTTTTAACTCACTAATACACATTAATTAATCTAATTATATTAATTTTTTTATTTCCATTCCTATATTCTTCAACTTCTTTTTTTTTCTTTTTCTTCAACTTTTGTACACAAGTTAAAATAATGTATAATTTCTTTTAAATTCAGCATATTTAAATTAAAATTTAGTATATTTTCTATCAAATTAAGAATAATTTTTTTTCTATTTATCGAGAGAGAAACAGAAACCCTCATTATTTTTTTTATATAAAAAAGTTTAAAAGGAAGTATAATTCTTATTAAATCCACTACCATTTAACTATAATCGAGTATATTTTCTATTCAATTAAGCAAAACTCTTTTTCCTCTTGACCAAATTGATTTGGGGCTCATACCAGTCAATTGACTTAAGTTGAATCAATTGGGTGATTCTAGTCAAATGGTGCTAACTTTAGGCTAGATTATACCTTATTTTAAATTTTTTAACCTAAAAAAATGATAATTAGGTAATTCGGAGTGTATTAGGGAGTTGAAGCAAAGAAAAATTTATATACAAGAAATGAGAATAAATTTTTTTTGACGTAAGAATTGAGGAGGAAATTAAGTTTGGTATTAGAAATTTTAGGATGATTGAATGTAGTTGTTTGTTTGTGAATGATATTTCAATAATATATTTGTCATTGTTGGAACAAAAGAGATAACTATCGTCATATATGACCGACTCACTATTATCGATCTCAATTAAATATAAATAAATAAATTATGAAGATATTTTATCTGAGAGTAGTGATTATTTTATGTATCCGTTAAGAATTTATCTTAAAATCTATTACTCTAATTACATAGAGATAGTCAACCTGTGGGAGATATATATTTGTTATTATTAGAAAACAAATAATAATACACATCCTAGAAGATTTAATATCATACATCCCATTAGATATAGATAAATAAATTATGAAAGATATTTTTATCTTAATATAACTCTCTCAACAAAAAGTTCAAATACCGTATTACTGTAAATATACAATATGTAATATTATAATAAAAATATAATTATACTCACTCCAAATATCTCTCGTAGTCTACTCTCAATTATATAAAAAATCATTAAATTAATTTATAATCGTCACGTGATTAAAAAAGTAGGAGCAATAATATCTAATAGGGGATAGGGACAATTACTTAATCACTAATAAATTAAATAAATATTATCATAAATCTAAAGTGTTAGTGTCAGAATTTTCAATTTTTAATTTTTTTTTTGTCATTTTTCTCTCTGTAACCATCTGAGTCGATTTCATTTTTTAATGCGTAGATTGATATATAATATATTTATCAGGAAACGCCACTTAAAAACGAGTTGCAATCCATAAACTTCTTCCGAACACATTTCGTATTTTAAATTTCTTATGAATTCGAAATGATTTTAAATTTTAATTATTTTTTTAAAATTACAAATCCAATATAAGAATAAAATCGACTTAAAAAACTTAGTTTTAACCAAAAGTGGAATTTTCTCATTTTGATTAAACGAAAAAAACCCGAAAAACCAAATGAGAGACACAACCCGTGAGAGGAAAGTCAAAGCAAAGACACACAGCGAGACGAAGAGTTCACACCTCTCTCACTCCACTCTTCAATCGAGAGAGCGATCGAGCGAGCAGGCAAGCCCTGTGTCTCTCTGCTTCATCGCTGTGATTCGCTCCCAAGCTTGCGTCCTCCCTTTTCCCCTTTCTCTTCTCCTCACTATAATCATCCGTTACCATAATCTATCCTTTGGCTGCGATTTCTACTTCCTTCCAATTAATCACGGCAATCGGAGAAGAAGAAGAAGAAGAAGACGGCGACATGGATCACAACCATGTCGAGCTCCTCCTCAAGCTTCTTACCCTCCTCTTCTTATCAGGTTTCGGATTCGATCGACCTTTTTGTGATCTATTTTCATTTTTGTCAGGCATGATTTATGCTCTCTAACGATGTTTTCAGATTGATTTCGAAAACCTAATTTTTCTGCCAATTTTTAAAGTTCTTCCCCTAAGATGTATTGCGAGGGGACTACCTTCTCCAGGCAATAAATTTTTCAAAAATCGATTTTGTATACTTTTTTTTTTCGAAAGGGAAAAATGATTCTGTGTCCATCATCTTCTTATCGAGTATTCTTCTTGGGTTCTTTAATGATCTAGGAGGGATTCAGTTGCTTCACTCAATAGATTGGGATTTGAAGCTAATTTTGCGGGTTTTTTTGAATGAGAACATGGGGAGGATTATTTTGTGTTTGGGGCACAGGGGTACGGATAACAGAAGAGGCGCGAGTTTTCACCATCGTCAACAACTGCAAGACGACGATTTGGCCGGGAATCACTCCGGGGGAAGACTTCGACGGCGGCGGGTTCGCCCTCTATCCCGGCCAGTCGGTGGTGTTCACCGCCCCCGTCGGGTGGAACGGCCGCATCTGGGGCAGGACCGGCTGCAACTTCGACAGCGACGGCACCGGTTCGTGCCAGACCGGCTCCTGCGGCAACACCATAAAGTGCGGCGCCTCCGGCCAGACTCCGGCTACGCTCGCCGAGTTCAACCTCGCCTCCCCCGACTTCTACGACGTCAGCCTCGTCGACGGGTTCAACCTGCCCATGACGGTGACGCCGCTGAACGCGCAGGCTGGAGACAACTGTATTTCCGTCGGATGCGATGGTGACCTCCGCGACAGCTGCCCGGCCGAGCTTGCGGTGAAGGCCGATGGTCAAACGATAGCCTGCCGGAGTGCCTGCGACGTGTTTGACACCGATCAGTACTGCTGCCGAGGCGCCTTCGGATCGGCTACGTGCCAACCCACTAACTACTCCAAACCCTTCAAGAAGGAGTGCCCCTCCGCCTATAGCTACGCATACGACGACAGGACGAGCCTCTTTACATGCACAGACGCCGATTACATTGTCTCCTTCTGCTCCCAAAGGTATTCTTGAATCAATGAATCAATCTTTCACATGCAATTTGCCGTTCATCTTCCAACAGATTAGAGAAAAAGAAGTTTCTCAGTCCATCATGGAAAAGAATTTACAAGAATCGCCCACTTTTTGTTTGTTAAAATGAGAATTCAAACTCCATTTCATATTTTTTTAAACAAAATTATGGGGGCTGTATAAAAGATTTTTGTTTAGGGGCGTATGATCCATGGTTGTTTAAGGGGTGCCTGCTTGCTTAATGGTTGTTTGGGGAAAAAAACCTTTTGTGATTTCTAGATCGCCATATCAACCTACTCGATCAACATTCCAAATCCCTATTTTTTCTGAGACGATAAAATTCCAATCATAGAGATCTAGTAAAACTATATTGTTAGAACTCCAAGTCAATATAATCCTTGTCAGCCACTTGCAAGGCTAGTCATACTATCAGCCTACACTCAAATGAATCTTTGTTAAGTTGATGTTCAGTTAACTCATAACTCAGCATTTACACAATACAATTGCTACATTGAAGGTTAGTGAAAGATTTGTACAGCTATAGATTGAACCGTTTACTCAAGCTTTTGTCAAATTAACTCGTGTAAAGTTGTCAGAAAAGATTATTGATAACTCAAGTTTCGATGTCATGTATTGGTTTCATACAGATAGACATCTCATAGCTTTCATTTGGTTCTTCCATCTCATACCGACGGCGTAGTATATTAAACCATGAATTGAATTAAATATTTAGTTGACGGATTATTTCTGTAAGATGTATTGGTTTCTGATATCTTGCATCATTATATGCCACTCACAAGTATGATTTAATCTTCTCTTAGTTTGCTTCCATAGAGTATTTCATGTATTTTAAACTTTAGCATGCATAATAAATCTCCAAGTTCGATACTTGATCTTATTGTTTCTGAGATAACTATGCTTCTTATTGGCACTGAAATTGCAAGATGCATGTTTTTGTCCAGTCGCGCAGCTGAACAAATGGTCGTGATAAATCAACAGTTTGTTTGTTATCGTTTCGTTGGATTGTAAAGAAAAGGTTTTCTCTGGAATATTTATCTCACGACTTGCTCATCGCAGCATCCAGAAGAAGAGCCAGAGGGTATGCACCTACCACATCAACAAACTAATTTGCAGTGGATCACCCAGAAGAGCATCAACAGGGAAATGGCCGTTTCTATTGGTCTTATTCTCTGTGAGCTTGTTGTGGCCATCATTGAAGCTGTGACAACCGAATTTTTTTTTTTTGGAACTATTTAATCGGGAAGGGTATGACAGAATGATAATGTATCTTCTTTTCACAGCTCAAGAATCATGCTTTTACGTGTGGGAATGTGACATGCCTTGGGTTCTTTGGCTTCAAAAAGTTATCCTTTTTTGCATCGCAAAGAGCACTATGAAATGATGTTAAAGAGCAACACACTTGAATGAAAGGGTCTCCTACGAACATCTCCTTCTTCCAAATGGTTTGTTGTCCCGTTCAACAAAGTTGTATTTTGTTAAGACGAAGTTGTTTCATGGTAACTTACCGTTGATCTTAAATTTCTTCGAAGACAGAAATTAGAAGAGATTAATTCATGTAGATTATATATGGGAAAAATGCACGATGGGCCATGCTCAGGCTTATTTATTTAAATAAAATAATAAAAATATGTAAATTAAAAAATAAAAAGGATTTTTTTTTAAAAAGTGAGACTCACTAATTATGGGATACTGAGCTTCTGAATTGTCCATTATAAATGCTTTTCAATTTTTTTAACTATTAATAAAAAAAATCTCCGATAGTTTTTCTTTAGGATAAATAACTTTAAATCCTTATATATTTTCTATCGAGTTGTATTTTGTCCCTCACTATATTTATAAAATAATATTTAACTCCCTTATTTTCTAACGAGTTATATTTTGTCATTCTGTATTTTTTATCACGTAGTATTTTGCCTACTTTATTAAAAAAAATTATTTAACCTTCTTTGATCAAAAGTCAAATGTGAGAAAACTTATAAAAGATAATTATGCCTTTATTTTTTTAACATTTTCGATAGATATGGAAAAAAACATATGAATTGACTATTATGTTCTTCTATAAAAACCCTAAAAAAATTTATATATGCACCTGTATAAGCAATAGAAAAGTAGCAATTCTGAAAGGGATAATTAGCCAAAAACTCATTTTACCATCCTCACCAAACTAAAACAGAGTCAGAATTCTAAATTTATGAACCTAAATTAAATAAAGATAAAACAAAGTTCATTATTAAAAATCTTCTCTTATCGTTAAATGTGACATACAATAAAGTAGGAGTGAAGTGTTGATATGATGAAATTATACCAATACGCACATCAAAGACATTACAAAATCCAGGGAGAAAGTGTATAAGCTGTTGTGACTATAAGATTAACGCTCAAATATCTTAATATACCACATAAATCCAAAACCATTAACATTTAATGGATATCAACTAACATTTATAGGCTAATGTGAGTTCTTTCGATGAATGGATGAAATAGAAGAAGAAACACAAGAATCTATATCCATATTTTTCTGCATGCATCGAAAGGACTCATATCTATCATTTTTTTGCATATAAATAATAGTTAACATCCATTTGATGCTAGTGGTTTTGAGTTTATATGACATATTAAGATGTTTGAGCATTAACCTTATAGTCACAACAGTCTATAAACTTTTTTCCTTAATTTTGTAATGTCGTTGATGTGTATATTTGTGCAAATTTTACCATACCAATAATTCACTATTATTTTATTATATGTCACGTTTGATGATAAGGAGGAGATTTTTAATGTTGAATTTTGTTCCATCTTCATTTGATTTTAGTTTATCAATTTAAAACTTTAGCTCTTTTTTGATTTGATTAAGATGGTGAAATAAATTTTTGGCTAGTTATCACTTTTAGAGTTATTGCTTTTCTATTGTTTATGCTGGTGCATATGTAAATTTTATTAGGATTTTTACCGAATGATCAATTCAACATATTTTTTTCCTGAAAAATGATAAAAAGGACAAGGGCATGATTATCTTTTAAAAGTTTCCTCGTATTTGACTTTCAATCAAAGGTGTTAAATATTATTTTTAAAATACAAGAGTAAAATGTTATTTGATAGAAAATATAGAGGGTAAAATATAAATCTATAAAAAAAATAAGGAGATTAAATATTATTTTTTAAATAGGGGATAAGAAAAGATAAGGGATTTTAAAGTTATTTTTTCGTTTATTTTTTTTTTAATACTAAGGGTGCTCGTCTCTCAGGTAAAGTGTGCTTAGATAATGGTTCACAAAGCGCCACGTATGCGATACTTCCAGCTTCACGAGTGGCTCTAAAGGCCTTATTCCCAGCCCAATCCATCTCAGCCACACAAAATTCTAGGTACGTGAATAAAAACAAAAAAACTTTAAATGCAAAGAAATTCAAAAATAGAAAAAAATTAAAAAAAAAAACTTTAAACGGCTAAGCTTAAATTTTCACTCCTCACCGGCGCAGAGATCACTCCCATGAGAGCCTCCGCCTCACTACACCGACACACTGCCTTCCGCGGCCTCCCCTTCCCGTTCGTATCCTCCAGGATAAGCCCAGTCATTGTCTCCGCTCATCCTCCGGCCTCCCTCCCCGATCGCAGGGCCTTCTTCTCCCGATCGCTCGCCGGAGCCGATCCCAGCCCCCAGAACCACCCACCCAAGGGGAAGAAAAAAGAGCAAGGAGCTCAAAAGGGGGAGAGAGCCGGCGGAGTGGGAGGCACAGATGAAGTGAACTGTGAAGTCAACGTCGTCTCTTGGCGGGAGAGGCGTGTTAGGGCGTGGATCCTCGTCAATGCAGACGTCGAGTCTGTGTGGAGCGTCCTCACGGATTACGAGCGGCTCGCTGATTTCATCCCTAATCTCATCTATAGGTAATTATTTTTGTTTTCTCTTTAGACGGTTCAAAAAATAAATCTTTGCTTGCTATTTTGTTGCTTTGTTTGTATTCTAATATATATATGAAAAAATTGTGTTATAGTGAGAGAATCCCTTGTCCGCATAAGGGGAGAATATGGTTGGAGCAGAGAGGGTTGCAGCGTGCCCTATACTGGCACATCGAGGCTCGAGTGGTCTTGGACCTTCAGGAATTTCCGAACTCCGTATGTGCCTTTATCTATAAAAGTCACAACGTTAAAGCTTGTTCTTTGTCCCTAGTTTTAGTTTAAATTGGACAGTGCCCCCATGATGTAATAACATAAGCTAAGACTACATGCTAATTGCTTACAACTTGCAAGTGATGAGTGATGAATAAGTTTGTTTCACAGTTTGAAAACAAAGAGAAGAAGATAGATTAGTACAGGAGTTCCAGCATACAATGGTTTGCCAAAGAGTAATTTTACTTGATTAACTTAATCGAGAAGTGAAGATAATACTCAAAGTTGTATATTACTAGTTTAGCCAGCACCTGATGGTTGTGCAAGAGAAGGGTTTCCTTGCTGAGTAATTTCAAGATTTGTCAGGTACCTTACTGAACACAAGCTTTTTGTTTGGCGAAAAAGCCAAAAGAGGCCTGTTTGATGCAACTCCATGCTCAAGGATTCTTAATATTGATGTGTAGACACTGGCTGTAAGTTCAGTATTAACAATCATAACAAATTAATTTTTGTACATAAGAATTGGCGATAACCTTTTGTTTGAGCAAACAAAAAGTTATCAGGAACTTAATAAAGATATCAACGCGGTACTTTATATCCAAAAAGTTATTATTTCTTTTCAAGGAGTCTTTGATGCATTCTGCATCACTAAAAAGATAAGGAATAATAAAAACGTGTTATATAATCTTGAAGTATACCTTTCTTGCACATTATCCATTTTATTCAACAAATGTAAGTTTTCATCAATTTACAAATATTTCTGGTGTTTCCTGGCCTATGGCAATTGCGTCACATATTTTGCAATGCAAGTAAGTAGAAATATTCTTTTTTCCATGGTGGCATGTTTCCTCCTCTTGTCTGCTAAGGATTTATTAATTTGGCTTGTCATTTTGATAGCTGATCCCACAACATACGTACCTGGATTTTTGCATAGGCTAATGGGAGTGAGCTTCACTTCTCAATGGTTGATGGAGATTTTGATAAGTTTGAAGGGAAGTGGAATGTGAAAGCAGGCCCAAGGTATGCTTTACTAACTGTCTAGCTCCTATTTTCTTCTCAGTTGATGCTACTAATGCAAAATGATTAATCATTTTATTTCTCCTTCTCACTATTTATGAATTGCTTATCTATGAACTTGCTAATGAAAGTTGCAACCAGTTTTTAATTTTTAATGAATTCACTATGATTATAAGTTTTAAACAATTATATTTAGTTCATTGAATGAACGACACTCACATTCAATAGTATGACTTTGCTTGGTTTGGAATTTGCTTCTGTAGGTTCTTTTGTTCAATGGCAATTAATTATGCTCTAATATTAACTTTGAATATTCTTATAGATTCATGAATTTTCTGGTCTGTTAGTAACACTTGTGAACCATCGGCTTTGATTTTTCAGTTGTAACCGATTGTTGAATCAAATATCTTGGAGCGAGCCCTTTCCTCTACTGAATGTTAGCCTTGCCTGGATCTTGGCAACATTCCACAAGATTTAGAATTGTTAATCAAATCATTATTTTTTTTCTTTGCTTAAGTCCATCTGGTTGGTACCTGCCACTGATCATTTACAAGTTGGTCTCAAAGCCTGTATGAAGGGCTTAAACAAGGGACATGAAACACAGGGTTTGAAGATAGTGTTTGACGCTAGGTTGATTGATTGGATACTAAATGCTTTTATCAATGGGGATTGATGAACTATTACTATGACGTTGTTTGCTTTGTGAAGTTTTTGACAGAAATGTTCTTTTTATAATATATATTTCAATATTTATATAATTATATATATATATATATATTTATTTAAAAAGATTAGCAATCTTCCTTTCCTCTTCTACTTTATTTCAGTGTTTATGTATTTTTTTTAAACTTACTATGTTTCTTTCTTTTTCTGCTAAGATACAGTGTTAAAATAATTTATATCCTATCATTCAATTCATTGGCTTGCAGGTCTTCAATGGCAACTTTATCATATGAAGTGACTGTTGTGCCTAGATTTAACTTCCCAACAATTTTTCTTGAGAGAATTATCAGATCTGATCTTCCAGTAAATCTAAGAGCAATTGCTTGGAGAGCTGAGAGAATATTTGAAGAAATTCAAAAGGAAATTATGACTATAAATGGAACGGGTACAACTTTAAGGGCCTTATATTTGTCATCCTTGGGTAGGTTTGGTTCTGCATCCAAGACTGAGACACTTCCCAATACCTTAAAGGAAGATCCCGTGGAGCCTTTAGATTTTGCTCTTTCTTCACCATCTACTGAGAGGAGTGCAAAATGGGGTGTTTATGGAAATGCATGCAGACTTGATAGGCATTGCATGGTTGATGAAATTCATCTTCGTAGAATTGATGGCCTGTTGGTAATCATTTATCTTAACAGGTTTGATTTTATTATGTATTGATTCATATCTTAGTTTGTTTAATGATTATGGATGAAGGAAAATGGAGGGACTCATCGGTGTGTTATGGCTAGTGTTACAATCAAGGCACCAGTTCGAGAAGTTTGGAATGTCTTAACTGCATATGAGACACTACCTGAGTAAGGGTTTTTATCTGTACTTGCATTGGCATCTAAAATAAACTATCCAATATGCAATGTTCTCCATAGTGTTTTCCCCTTAAAAGTAGCCAAATTAGTTTTTTGTATTAGATTTTTTTTTTTCAATTTGAATTCCGAGATGTTGGATCAGAATTTCTATGCTACCATGATTTTTATCAATGTCAATTGACAAATTTGAGTTCTACTGTGATGATCATCCACTGTATTTTTCTCTTCCCCCAACCTCTATTTACAGTCTCTTATTAGTTCATTCCTTCTGTTTTAGTTTTTTAAGCTTCTAATCAAACATTTTTATTACAGGATTGTTCCAAATTTAGCAATTAGCAAAATTCTCTATAGGGATAAGAACAAGGTTCGCATTCTACAGGTAGGAACTAATATCTTGCAGCTTTTATTATCATATGGGTCACTACCTTTAACTCTCGATTCATTTGGTTTCTAATATCATGATCAACGTAAAATCTTGTTAATTGCAATCTTACATGTTGACTTTCTTAGATACAGTGATGATGCTAAATCTAGTTACTTGTTCATTGGCCGGCCTTCCTAGTAGTTGACAATAGAACCTTTCAGAGGAAGGTTATGGATGCCAATTATCTCTTTTGCATTTCTGTATGGTGTTTGTTGCAAGAGATTATATAAACTGACTATGGTGTTGTAGCTTCTTTGTTGGCAATCTATTTTTAAAAGTTAAATGTGTTGTTAATAAGTCACGACTAGGATAATCAGAGTATTCTTATGTATGATCTGCTACAGTTATTCTTTGATTGTTAATCAGAGTATTCTGGTTAAACTGTCATCTTTTGTCTTCATGGAATAAATTTTCTTGAGATATGTTTGTAGTTTTATGGCTTTTAGAATCTTAAATTTCAGTAAATTATGTTTGCAGGAGGGCTGCAAAGGCCTGTTGTATATGGTGTTTCATGCACGCGTGGTGTTAGATTTGTGTGAAGACTTTGAGCACAGAATCAAATTTGAGCAAGTTGAAGGGGACTTTGACTCATTTCAGGGGAATTGGATTCTGGAGCAGCTGGGAGATCAGCACACTTTGTTAAAGTATATTGTAGAATCAAGAATGCACAAAGATAGCTTCCTCTCAGAAGCTATCTTGGAAGAGGTATTTGCATTTTTGATGCTTTCACTGCCATATCGACAAAATCATGGATGGAAGATTATGTCTAAACACCCCATTTAGATATCTCAGGGTTATATCATTTCTCTTCAAGAAATGGCAATACATTTGATACTTATTGTGCAGGTTTGAGGGCCAGTTTAAATAGTTTCAGATCAGACTATATTTGAAGTTTAAATTTCATTCCTCTTCTAATTTCTTACTAAGCTCGTGTGATTCAGAGTTTTGATGATGCTATATTTATTCCATCATGATCATGATCCTAAATATCTAAACTCTGTTCTTTTCTTCTACTAATGAGGTCTATTTATCAGCAAATAACAATATCATTCATATCAGACAATTTAAGTATTACTAGATTTCAAATACTTGAAGTAATCACTGTCAAATGGCCGTATATATTATGACATGGAAATCTGGTCTCAAATTCCAGTAATTTAGCTAGTCTTTTGTGTGTTTATTTTGTTCTCTCAGAGCGACAAATAATAAAATTCTCTATTTTCAGGTTATTTATGAAGATCTACCATCAAATTTATGTTCGATCCGTGATTTTGTTGAAAACAAAGTATCTGTAAATAGTGACAAAGAGAATCATTCCAACGACCATATCAGTCCAGATGGTGGTTCTTTAAATGAGAGTAAGGATGAATTGGATCAGCCTGCCCTTAACGGTAACTCTTTACATAGTCTTCGGCAAAGACCAAAAGTTCCCGGTTTACAAAGAGATATCGAAGTTCTTAAAACGGAGCTCACATCATTTATTTCAAAATATGGTCAAAATGGGTTTATGCCAATGAGAAAGCAGCTTCGCTTGCATGGAAGAGTGGATATCGAGAAGGCAATAACTCGCATGGGTGGATTTAGGAGGATTGCAAACTTTTTGAACTTGTCCCTTGCCTACAAACATCGGAAGCCCAGAGGTTACTGGGATAATCTAGAAAATCTACAAGAGGAGGTAAAATGGAATTACCACTTGCCAGTTAAAGCTAGATAGTAGTTTCACTGTCAATATTTTCTGTGTATAATTTATCCGAATTATCGTCAACGAATCTGGCTGAGTCGTTCTTCTAGAATTTATTATATTTTGTGTTTATTCACCTTTAGCAAACCATGTTGTTTACTGATTAATTTGTAAAAGTATTTGCTTCCCCGATTCAGATCAGTCAGTTTCAGAAAAACTGGGGAATGGATCCTGCTTACATGCCCACTAGGAAGTCTTTGGAGCGTGCAGGTTAGTGACAAACAAAATTCTTACTATTCATGGATGCTAATGTTACTTGTCTGAGTATGTGGTAAACGTGGTCAGACTGAAATTCTTTCACTTTGATTCGTCTAGAAGCAAACGAGCATAAACAAGTTCATAATCAATGTTTATTAACGAATATTCTATTCGTGTACACCCGAACTGCAACTCATTGGAGGTGCTAGTGAGGTGGCAAAGGAGTTAAATTTCCATGGGATCACTTTTCTCTTTTGGTTGCTTCTCATTTTTCTACATCTGCTCATTGATAGGACGCTATGACATAGCTCGTGCTCTGGAAAAATGGGGAGGGCTTCAGGAGGTGTCCCGTCTCCTATCGCTTGAACTGAGATACCCTAGGAAAAGATCAGCCATCGAACAAGATGAGCAGAGCGATATTGCAACAACAAAGAGGTCAAGCAAGCCAATGATTGCTCAAGACACACAGAAATGGGTTTTGAAACTGAAGGACCTGGACATCAACTGGGTGGAGTAGCACTATCAGACGTGCTGTTGCCTTCAGCATTCCACGCAATAGATTTGTACATTGTCCTGTAAAAGTGTAATTTTTGAATAGTAGGAATTGTACACTAACGAAACTGTATTTCTCGGGTGTGTAACATAAATCGAGTCAGTTGGTACCTCTTGTCGCGAAGGAGAGAAAAAGTAAAAGAGGAATTTTCAAATCTGAGTTTCGCAGTTTTTTTTTTTGTAAAATGTTAACGAAATGTTTTATAATTTTAATTATAATATTAGAGAGTCCTTTGACTACATTTATTAAAAATAATTTATAAACATATAAGCTAGTTTAGAAATTTATAAGCTGTTAGATCTTATTTTAAAAATATATTATTAAAAGTTTGGATGAATTTATTTTAAATAATTTAAAAATATTGATGTGTTTGATATTATAAAATGTTTTTATTAATAAACTTACTAAAAAGAATATAATACTATTAAATGTATATCTATATATAAGCGAAACTAATTTATTTGATGAAACTAATTTATTTGATAAATTGAGCTGACGAATTTGTGCGTTGGGAAGAATATAAATAGAAATGTATTTCGTGTCTTGAAAAGAGAAGATGATAGAACACGTTAAGAAAAAAAATTCAATGTAAATAAAGTGGTAATAGAGATTAATAAAAATTACTAAAATGTTTTAGAGAAGAAAAGTGTTAAAAATATTTTTTTTTAAAAAAGTAATGTCACCCTTTAAAAAATTTACAGCATATTAATATTTCCAATAGTACGAAGCCAATCAATGATCCCACAAACTCTTTAATCAAACTCATCTTGAGAAGAAAAAAACATTTTTCTGTAAGCCTCTGATCTGAAGAACCAAATTCTCATATCACCTCCACCGTGTATAATTAATATTTACTTGTCTAACAAAAGCAAGCAGCAACTAAATATTCAAAATCAATCACCTTACAGGTTTGCTGCAAAGTACAAGGCATTCATAATCAACAAAATGCAACACAGAAAAAAAAAATCAAGATTAAATGTTCACAACACCAGATTAATTATTATAGAGCAAAGTGATGCGAGTCCACAGAAACGCGCGACTCTTATCCGTAAAAGCAGCAACACGGTCTCGACCGAGTAAATTTACATACGATAAGTGAGATTCAAATAATGCTGACGGCTATAAATTGTGGCGCTGTTAGTCTGCTCGAGATTGGCCAGCCCGAGAAGAAAGGATGATGCCAACAATGAGGCCGTAGAGGGCGAGAGCTTCTGCGAAGATGAGTATTAGAATCATACCTACGAACAGCTTGGGCTGCTGGGCGTTGGCTCTGCAATTAACACACAACAATATGATCAGTAGATTGTACTTCATGTGCCGTCCCTTTGCAACAAGAACTGAAGGAAGAAATGTTGGATTCACGAGGAAAACACTCTAATGGCCTTTTTGTCAGATGGCACACTTGGTTGATTGGAATTGCACAAATGAACTCGGAATACATATTTTAACAGAATTATGATTCCGTATTAAGGAATAGTCATTCATTGTCTATTCTATACTTTACCGAACAGATAGTTTTATTCAACCAGAAAAACAAGCTGGATGGTAGTGGATTAGTAGGGCTAAACAGTCTAGATGGGTTATTCGAGCAGTATGTAACTGTACCTAGCCCACTTCTTCTATGAGGAATGTTGTCCTAACTTTGGCCCCACGGGTTGACACAATTGATACCTAGATAAGTGGTTGCTCCAATAGATCTTGAGATCAATTCTCAACGAGTACAAAATATCTCGTTGAGTGTCTGATCTCCTCCCTGCAAAGGATCACTATGCTAAGGCAACAAGCCCCCTGTGATTTACCTGTTTGTATTTAGCCGGGGAGCCGACGATATTGGGCCGCTTGAGATGAGCGTTATCACCTTTTGCTCCAATATTATCCTAACTTCGCCCCTTTGAGTGTGTAGTGATAACACACTCAAAGGGAAAATAAGAATAGAGTTCAAATTCTAATGGGGATGATTCTGAAAGTCAACCCCTAAGTGTGCATAAATTGTGCTTTGGATTTATCCGGTAGAAGAACTCTGAGAAAGACCGTCTACCTCCGAGATTAGTTGAACAAAGTCCAGACATCTAGATTACCCAAAAAAAATATTATCCTAACTTCAATCATTATAAGCTACTGAATGTAAAGGTACGAAATTTGTACATTTGTTGGCTTTATGAGGGGACAGGTGTAACCTTGGGTTCAATTATTACAGAACTACCATATGTTTCTTCATAAACATAACACGATACAACAATGACCCTCTATTTTCTTGAGTTTGAAATCCCTAAATGCAGTCCCTTTTTGGTCTATATGCTATTTGAACTCCTTGCACTCCTACTTTCTAATTCTACTTAGTCACTTTGTTCGTGATGAGCACCCTTATTAGACTTTTGTGAACTTCACCTCTCTTTTTCAATATCAGAGAAGAACTTCAAGGTCTTTGTGATTTAACTATAACAATTAATGATGTGAAAAATACACCCTTGATCACGTTGACGGCAACAACATATAAGATAGAAAGCAATTGACCAATTCTACACACATGACCTAGAAAAATAAATTGCTCTTTTATGAAAGGACTATCAGATGGAAAATGGACAAATATGCGATAACAGAAGACAAGATGAGAGAACTCGTAGTCAATAATTAGACCACCAAAAAAAGGAATAGAGAGCACTATCAAATCTAGAAAGGATCCCAAACAACAACTACCTGACTCCAGCATCTCCCACGATGCCAATGGCCATACCAGCTGAAAGTCCTGCGAGGCCACAAGCCAAGCCAGAAGAGAGGTGAGCATACCCATCAAAAAGGTAGTACGACTTGGCCTTGGGGTTGATCCCGGTGCTTATGATCACCGCAATGATGAGACCGTAAATCCCCAGAACTCCGGCCATGACAACGGGAACTATCGACTTCATCACGAGCTCCGGCCGCATCACACCCATGGACGCCACCCCGACGCCGCTCTTCGCCGTGCCGTACGCCGCCCCCATGCCTGCAAAAGATTGAAATTCGACACGAAACATTTCAAGAGACGAACCTTTTGAATCGAACGGAACACGAGTCCGAGATCAACTGCCAGAAAGGGAGCACAAATTGGGGGAAATTACAGGAGAAGACGAGGGCTGCGGCCGCGCCGAGGAATCCGAAGAAAGGGGCAGTTTCGTCGCCGCTGAAGCTAGACATCGTGGCGGAGGAGCTCGACGAAACCCTAGTTCCTGCGGAGGAGGAAGAAGAGGAGTGCAAAGGTCAGATCCGAAGAAAAAATGTGATCGAGATTTATTCCGTTGCCACAAACAAAGATAACGGCCCTAAAATATCCTCCATTTCTGTGACATATAACGGAGGTAGTACGGAACTAGTTCGACTTTGTGATGGGCTGTTTGGTCATTTAATATATTTTCTTATTTTATGCCGAAATCCGAATGACTGTCGCAGTGTTTACGTTTACGTGGGCAGAGAAATTAAAAAGAAATGAAAAAATAATTTTAGAATTATTTTAATTCTTTTAAACAAATAGGGAAGAGAAAGAAATAGTGAAGCACAAATAGTATTATCACTTTTTATTATTTTGAAAAATATAAGATAAAATAAAAGAAACGGAATACAAATATAAAATTAGAATGATGCTTTTTTGTATTTGGAAATATACATAAGAGTAAGTATTTACTGTTGAAATTTTTTTGAAATTTTTTATCTCTAGCTAACAATTCAGTTCCTAATTATAAGAAGATATTATACCATACTAGTTATTGTACCTAATTAGTGGTGACAAAAGATAAAGATGATATCATCTGATGTTCCTCGTAGTTCGCCTTTACGTGAAGAAAAATAAATTATAAAGGACAATACTCGTAAAGTCATACACACTAGCGAACTAAAGAATAAAAATTTGGATCATTTTTCGATTTATGCATGTCATCCTTGTAAGGGGCCATGCGTATGCCATCTTTGCAAGGGGCCATGCGTTCCAATTTAATCAGATGTCTCAGAAGAGACTTGTTGGACCTAATTACTACCAGGAGTTAAAAGAGGAGGGCAGAGAAAAAAATGAGAAAAGAATCTCATTGATCACCTCTAGCATTATATAATCTAAAATTTATTAATAATTTTAAAAATATATCAGCTTTTTATATATATAAAAGTCATATTTTATTTTCAGATGTCTTGTTAAGTACTATCTAATATTGTCAACTCTACTCACAAAATTCTCTAACAAAATCTTAGCTTGCGGAAGCCTTAAAGATGTAATGTTTCTCAGGATCAACAAGCAAAACAGTGTGACAACTCAAAATTTTAAAACATGTAAATAATTCAATTATGTATGTTAAATATACAATGCAAGAGCTCAGCTTCTAATATTATTTCCTCACTAAGGTCAATTAAGCTGGATTTTGCGTTGGCAAACTAACACCTGTTGACATCTGTTAAACAAACTACAGAAGCTACTTAAAAAATTGTTTCATGTTTCTATCTCACCTTGGAATATACAAAAGTTGCTTTTCTGTGAGATTATCTAACGGTGTGCTACTGCAAAGAACTGTCTGACCACCTATTTTTTCCAGGGAACTGGTAAAATCCAATATGTCGGGTTCCCCTTCAAGTTGTCTCATTACCTCTCCACTTGATTCTGTTGTCTTTGCTTCAGACAAGAAGTCATCCAAAGTAGCCAATGATTTGAGCTGCAAGTTAAGGGCAGCCATGGTCTTCTGGCACTCTGCAAGCCTTCCAGAAGCCTGAGCAATCTCATTCTCCTGTAGAGCCATTAAGTACTTAATAAGATTACATAGGAAATATTAGGAATCTTTTGAAGAAACTGAAAAATTATATCAAGAAGATATTGAGATATGACGGTTCTAAGAAAGAGCCAGAATTTTAAGCACAACTAGCAGGCATGAAATGCATCATAAAACAAATGCCAATTACTTGTCTGATCTTCAGTGGTTCATTTGAGTTTGCAAACAGCTGCAAATCATCTTGCCTTTTCCTAGATAATTCATCTTCCAGTGTAAGACACCTTGATTCAAATTCACCAGCCAATTCCTTCTCATGCTCCATTTGTTTTTCCAGAATATGCACCTCCTGTTGCATGGTCCGTACTATGTTTTCTAACTCGAGTTGCAGAACTAGTTCAATTTTCTTAGCCTCTAGAAGATCTGCATCAGACTCACAATCTCTAGACAATGAGGTATCCTCTTTAACTTCTCCATATGATAAATCTGACATTGCATTAATGACTTTCATAATTGGACGATTTGCTGCAAACTGTGCACCAAACACCTTCTCAGATTTCCTCTCAGTTGGATCAAACCTCTCATGTAGTTTCGGAGGTTCAAAGGTTTCTGATTCAACCTGACAATTCAATTCCTTTTTCTTTGGTTCAAAGGTATCCATACTCAGATATATACATGCACTCCCATTAGGTATTCTCTTCTCTTCATCTTCTTCTAACAAATTAATCTTCTCCTCTGACTTGGTACTTTCCCAGTATGCATATTTATTCTCTAGTTCATTTTCCTTCTGTTCCAAGTCCACTGGTTCAGCATTCTGACATCTGCTGGTGAGTTTTGCAACTAATGGCTCCTCTACCTCAACTTCTGCCTCTAATAGTTCTACTCTATATTTTAAATTCATAATTTCCTTGTATGCAGCTTCATGCTCAAGTTTCATACTCGTTCGATTCGCCTCTAGTATTTCTAGTTTTATCTCTAGAGTGTTCTTCTCACCACTAACTAAACTGAGTTCCCCATGCAATTCAGCCAATTCATTCTTGACTACTACAAGCTGATTCTGAGAAATTTCTAGCTGACTGTTGGCTTCAGCTGAAGTCGTCTCTAGTACTTCTTTTTCAGCTGTCATTTTCTGAATCTTCTCTTCCAGCATGGCTATCTGCTGGAGCATACTTTCGACATTACTAGAAGATATCTGTCTTAGATTCCCAGGATCTATATCAGCTTCACGCTCCAAACTAGAACTTCCATAGTCAGCTTCAGTTAACGCAGCAAACCTTTCCATCTCAAGGAAGTCATCCATCAGGTCAATTTCCACTGGGCTATTAATATTTTTGATAGTTTGCTTTTCATTTCTGAACTGATCAAGCTCAGTAATTAAAGTGGACGCCCATGAATCTGAAATGCTTAGCTCATCATCCAGACTAAACAATTTTTCAGCACTATCAGACTGGCCATCTGTAAGAGACTCTCCATACAAGGAATTACAGATGAGCCTGGAATCATTAAGCAATGATGATTTAGGTGTTTTAGCACGCAAGCTTCTGCACTCAGCTTCAAGCTTTCTCACCTTTTTAATGCTCTCCAAATGCTGTTTGCTAGCCGTTTCTGCAGCTCTGATGCTGAGTTCCATATCTAGTGTTCGGGTATGGAAATCCTCATTTAAAGAAACCAATTCACATTTCATTGAAGCATTTTCTTTCTCAAGAATCTCAATTTTTAAGCAAAGCTCATGAATGAGCAGGGAGTCAGTCTTGGTTTTAACTTCCAGCTGAGCTTGGAGCTCAGTTAGACAGGTTTGAAGTTGAGATTTCTGAGACTCCGATTCAGAGGCTTTCTTGATGATGGCCTCCTGGATTCTTTCCTCTTGTTCTTCCCTTGATTGCCGAAGTTGCCTGACACATTCTTTGAGGGCATCATCAACATGGCCAAGTCTTTCCTCAAGGGAAGTGTTCTTCAGTATTGCATCTTTGAGCTGCTGCTTTATAGATATTACTTCCTTTTTGGACTTCTCCCACCCTGGCAAGGTATTGAAATTTTCATCACTAACAATGTATATCATAAATGTTTTGATTAGCTCATGCACTGGTAAACATTACTAGTCATCTTACTATATGTAGCTTGAACAACAACACGCATGGAACTTCTTGTCTTAAATATCTGATAAACACGTTCTTTCTATTTAAACTGAGTTTTTATTTAACAGTTTACTAATTATTGCATCAATATCAAAGATTGTTGATATTGTTAAGGAACTGACTAAAAATCAAAAGAAGACCTATTACAACACAGAAATTTATCACACAATTGTCAAATACACGTCGATTGCATAATATATGCCAAGTACACATCAAAGACATGATATGAAATTGACACATCCAAACGGCAACCTTAATTAGTTTCCTTCGTGCCAAACACAATGGTTTTCTTCTCTTTTCAATATTAAATGTGTTAAAAGTTACTTGACTAACCATTTATCCTAAAAATAAGGATGTTAGGTAATAAATCAAGTTTTATATTTATCTGCTTAATATTGTCCCTTGATACTTCATTTGACAGGCCAAAACCCCACATGCATTGATGAGATAATATTTTTTGAAGGGTGATCATCAAAAATATCCAATACCTCCATTTTTTTTCAAAACTATCCAAAGTTTCACTGATTTCTAATCAATATCTAAACTTTTTAAGTTGTTTCAATGCCATTGAAGTATTCATATAACATTTTTAGTTTTAATAGTTATTTTCCCTTCATTTGAACAATCATTCCAATTTTTTTACTAAAAAAATAAACATATCATCATTTGAAGGCAATTTCTTTTTTGAATGAAGAAAGCATCTCAAGTATAAATTAATAAATAATATTTTCCAATTAGAAATATTATTTTAATGAGAAAAGAGGTTTAACAGATAAAAAAATTACAAGATCGCCCCATAAATTGAAAATGGAATGTTAAAATATGATATGACTTAAAATTTAAAATTGTTTAAGAAGTTGGGGTATCAACTGCACAACTGAAACTATTGGAAGGTTTAAAAAAAAAGATTAAAAGTTTAGGATATTAATATTAATCAACCATTTTTTAATGCATGAAGTTTGGAATATTTATATTAATCAACCAGTTTTTATACAAGCAGGATTTGAGCACTGTTTAAGAAAGATAACAACCTTATTGTACAAAAGGCTATAGTGCGTAGGCAATAAATGCAACTACGTAAGAGTATCAGGAACCTAGCTATAGTCCGTAGCTTTATCTTATATGTGGGAATATAAGAAATTAGGCAAAGCTACAACATACAACCTGCACTAGTAAAAAGGAATTTATATAAAGAGCATCTTTTAATGGATCGAACAACTTTCACACAACATTGCCTACCATGATTTATTTCCATGTTAAGAAGCATGAACATTATATTTAGGCTGGGCAATCAGCAATGGTGCATGGAGCAAGGTGAGATGATAATTTAAATCCATACTTCACACTAGTTTCTGATTATCCATCTAAAAATAGTTCACTAGCTGACATCTTATCCACTGTGAATGACTTGCTCAAATAGATTCACAAGTTTCAGTTGAAATGCCTCAAATGATTGCACATTAAGGTACTTGGATAAGGGGGAAAATTTTACCTAAAAGGGCTTCTTCAGCAACTTTTGCATGCTGCTTGACCAATTCCTCTTTAGCACATATACTTTCAAGAGAAGCAGATAGTTTCTCGGTGAGGTTCTTTGCAATTCCATCTACTTGTAAATCATTGTTTGAATCATTTGACAATTGGGCATGGTTTGTTGAAGAACCAACTAGAGATTCCCTTGCTACCTCCTGCAATTCGTTTTCCAGATATTTATTCAACTTCCATATTATTTGAATAATTAAAGTGTCTACACGTCTTGAGATTTAAGGATCATAAGACACTGCTTGTATGCAGATAAGACCATTGAAACAATTGAGTACATTTAGACACAACTCGCACCACCAAGACAATATCTGCTTTATGACATGGGTGATAATCTTGACACAAAATAAACTTTCTAATCATAAGCAAGAAGCCACATATCCCTCAATGTGGTAATGCCCTAGACACCTCTTCGAATTTAGTTACCAAGTCCCAAGTATGCAGAGATTAGCCACAAAGACTCATTAAAAGATGTATAGTAATTTCTCTTTTCTCTATTTGCTCAGGAATAGTTAGAGAGATCCATTTTATGAAATAATCCACTAACTTGTCAACCATCTTAGCCAACCAAAGCATCATTTCTATCAACTTTCAAGCACTCCATAATTGCATTCTGCAGAAGCCAAAACAAAAAACAAAAGGAAACAATTCTTAACCACATGCTCCACTGAACTGGACAAGTGAGCCATATGATTGAAGAAGACACGCAGTAAAGGTCATTTCTTGTCTGCATACCGCAGGAGTGAGAGAGGAAAATTTGAGCAGAGAATCAGGGAATGGTAAAAACGGCACCGCAGATGGGCCAGAATGAATGGATACATTTATTATGAGCATGTAAATACAATTCTAAAACTGTTGTAGTGCTTGAAGAAGAATACTCCAACGAAAAAAGAAAAAGAAAAAATAATTTGACCTGTTTATCCAAGTACTCAGTGGAAAACAACGATCCGGAGCTCTCCGTCTCGCCAGTGTTCATCTTCAACAGTATCTCAGTGAGCCCTCATATAAACTCGAAGCCGGAATAACCTGCCCCGAAACCCATCAAATTTCGCCTCCCCACACTTCGCGGAGAATGCAGTCTCTCATCGACAGAGAACGGGAATATAACGCGAAAAAATAAGGAAAACGAGGAGGAAAGCAACTCAAGTTGCGAAGCCTCGATAAGGTTTTAGAAGGCGAAAGCGAGGAACGAGGAAGGAGACAAAGAACTCTTGGGAGGACGTAGCAGCGGAGATGCTGGGAGAGGAAGATCTGCTCACGCTACGTAGACATCATACAGCGAAATCAGGTCATAGCGTCGTCTTCCTATGGGATTCCCCGCGGGAAAAAAGTAAGAAATAGACGGTAGTTTTGCCTGTGACCTGTTTGAGTTAGACAGCGGATGCACCAGACTAGGGGAGTCGAATTTAATTTTGAATTCGAGTTGGGCTTGCCCTGTTTTTTAACCAAAAGGCTGTCGCTGTGTGGAAACGGACCACTGTTCACCGATAAGTAAAGGTTCGATTGCCCCTTCATATCTTGTTTGTTTCCACGGAATCTCAGTTGGCTAGAGGGGAGGCCGGATTATGACAGAGGATCCCTGTCCTTCTATTTCACTCATCGACGATGACCGATGAATCGTTCGATTATTGATCGGACACTATTGGTAGGCTCCGACTGTCGCCCCGAATAAAATTATATCTCTGGGGGATACGGTGAACCCGTCGGATATCATCGTAATTGCGATCTCGCTGTATTCACCATCGAATTCAACGAGATTGTAATACGGCAATTCTGACTAATTCATCATTATCCCATGATATCGTTTGATTCGGAACGACGATAAAAAATTATCAATAGTATTTTATCGTCAATCGGATGACGAATGTGAGACAGATGGGACAGGGATCCTCAAGGACAGAGGATCCCATGCCGCTAGAGGTTGATAATGTATTGCAAATGAAATCATCTTTTACTACAATCTTCGTTGGAAACATAGGGAGAGGAGATCAAGAACTAACACGATAATACATCACCTGTGTAGCATGGGTATCGACATCAACAAAGATTTTATCAATTTGGTCAGGCATCCTAGTATAACTTTTCATATCTGATTTCTAGTATAGCTTTCCGTACCCTGTAAAGTGAAGAATTTGACCAAAAGTTTGGAGTTGGATACTGAAGTCTTTCAAAGTTCACTGCTATTCTAATCTTGTTCATATTTGAACATTGGACAACGTACCACAAAGAAAATTAAAAACAAGAACATAAAACCCACAACTTCCAACCATGGAGATTAACAAAAAGAGAGAGAGAGATCCACCGATTTCAATAAGCAATATTGTGGTTGAATGACATGCAAGAAGTTTAGCATGCGGATGCACAAAAACAAGATGATATCCACTCTATAATTCGATAATTGTAACAGACTATGAAAGTCATATATGTTTACCATTCGATAGGCCTGATAGAACAGTGGAAAAAAAAATAATGAATTTTACTTTTTAAAAAATAGTGCTAATAAAATAAGGCTTTCGAAAAGGTTACTTGTGGCAACAATGAGTCCTCTAAATTCCTAACCGGAGCTGAATCAACTTCCAAGATAACGAACGAAACCAAAATAATAATAATAATAATAAATAAATAAATAAATAAAACAAAAAGAAAACATATAAAAGAATTGCAAAAAGTTTTTTTTCCCCTTACCAAGGAGTCAAGATATTCGTTCCCCATTGAACTCACTTCCCCTAATCTATTTACTTACAATTATGAGTTCCTCCACCTCATAGATTCTACTTCCAGAAATATTGTGGTAATTACATTGATGTCACCACTATTGTTCAATGGCCCATATGGATCTAGAAAGCAAAATCTCCTTCATCTCCGCTGCTTAAAGATCCACCGGCCTCACCATAATCTTCATCGCCATCCTCGTCGCCCTCGGCAATGAACTCCAACAGTCCCTGTTCCTCTTCATTCTCAAAATTGAAATCTGCATCTTCATCTAGTTCATCTGCACTGTCAACATCCTCGTCTTCCTCATCGTTGCTCGTGCCTTCTGAGTCACTATCTTCACCAGCATCGAACTCGGCTTCTAATATAGCATCCACGTCTGCATCAGATTCATCATTTTCTTCATCCTCATCGTCAGTTTCACCTCCATCTTCAGGGTCAGAATCATCATCAGTCGGTTTCCTCCTCCCAATTTCAAAGAGCTTCGCAGAGGAGACCACCTCATCATGATCATCCATTGCGATAACCCCAACAAAGGTGTCAGTGTTGTCAGTGGCAAAGTCGAGTATGCAACGGTCAACTTGGACAGTTGCAATGTCAGTATAGTTCACTGCGTCAATGGTGCGGAAGGCTGGAAACAATGGGTGTCGGACGCGACGAGTATTAATAGCTGATGTAACATCTTCAAGGTTGCGCCTAAGAGTTGCATATATGACATCTCCACCACCATTGAATGTAATTACCGTCTGGTCCAGAGAGGGCACTGTTCTCAAAAGCTTGAATTTCCGAAGATCCCACACCTCAGAATTTATAATAATCTACATATCATCAGAAGCATATGTCAATAAAAAAAAAAGAATTGTGACTCCAATCCAGAGCGACATAATGGAGAAAATAATGTCATCCTAGAAATTATGCAAATGTTGTTAGGAGGTAACTGCAGTTTGTACCTCATTGCCAGCGGGATGAAACCCACCACCACCATAATCTGTGAATTGTTCAAATCGCTTGATAGAACTTGAACTCCTCCTATCCCACAAGACTCCATTCCATAGTAACAGTGTGTCTAATGGACTAAAGTGCACCAGGGATTGTGCATGTCCTCGAACAATTCCTGAATAGTTATTGGAGCTTTCAGTAAGCCTGAGCTCCACACTGTATGTTTGAACATCATAGAGAAGAACCTCCCGATGAAGAGAGTCTGATGAAAGTGCTGCAAAGTTGGTTCCTGAATGGCTAAAACATGCAGCCTTACACCCTTCAAACGAACGCAAAGGCCCTGCTGGGATGGAAGAAGCATCCCATAACTTAACCTCATGTAAACCTGATGAAAGAATCAATTGATTTCCTCCACAGAAAGCTGACTTAACAAGCATAACAGGAGTCCGATGACAAGTTTGACTCTCCAAAACATTTCCTGTGATTGTATCGAATATCTTTAAATCACCAGAATCACTCCCACTTGCAATATGGTAGGAATCACCAAGATAAGTAATGGATGTTAATAAAGTAGCGCCATCTCGACAAGTACGAAATGGTCTGAATCGGCTATATACAAATTGACGATCTCTGCGTTGAGCATGGATACTTCCATACTGTTTCTTGAACTCCCGTGAGCTTACCCTTGCAGTGATATTTGTCGGTGCATTTAGGCTACGGCTGGGTTCGGGGCACACATGTGGTTGCAAAAGAGAAAGTGGTGGCAATGTAGTGATAGGTGCTGGGCACTGACGGTGTTGGTGCTTTAGATATTGCACTATTAGTGAATCAAGAGTCGTCCTCTCAACATTCCCTGGTTGTTGTTCTGTTGGAAGAGCTAGCGAGGCTACAGGTGTTGTAGATACCCCACAGCTATTATGGTAGCGGATGTCATCCAAGTTATCACTATGGCAGCTTCCACTTGCTAACTTGCTGAGACGATCATGCAGATTAGAATTGGCATGAGAAAATACAATAGGGTGATCTAAAGGCTGGAGGTTCCTCTGAGCAGAAGTTGGGATTTGACTGATTTCATTCTGGGAACCTTGGCCTGCAATTCTAAGGTGCTTTGCTGGTGGTGAAGACGGATCCTTCAAATCACTAAACTTCCTTTTCAGTGGTAATAACATTGGTGTTTTATTTGGGATCTCAACATCTACTGTGGATTTGAAGGCAGGTGGAGAAGGTGTTTCTGTTCCCTCAGAAGCTGTATGAACATTTAAAACAGATGATGATTTGTTCGAGGAAGAACGCAGCAGAATGCTATTTTTCCCATGGGAAAAGTTTGCTGGAAAGGCCAGTTGTCTCTTCTTTGCAGCAATCAGAGGTGCATTGGGCTTTAGACCAGTGCCTTCATTTCTCTCAGTCATCTTCATTTCTGAATGAAAACCACATGAAGCACGTCCTGATGGCCACTGGAGTAGCACAGATGGAGCTTCTTGCAAAGAAATCTGGTGTAGGGGCGGAGCCAATATACCTAATCCTGGAAAAGATGCCAAGTCAGCTTCTCTTTGTAGCAAATTAGCTGTAGCTGTCAAGCCAGATCTCTGGAGATGTTCATGGATTAACAGCAACAGTTCCCTGAGAAGAAAAGGAGAAAGTGGATGGGTGCGCCCGTGCAGACATATAAGAACACAGCAATCAAGTGGATAAAACAAACCAGTACTATGCTCAGCGTTTAGAAAAAGACCTTCGATGGTATGTTATAGGAGTTGCTGCTGCAATTGCTGCTCTTTCAATTCGTCTCAATGTAGGAGCTGCAGCATCAGTAGCTGCTATGGTGCTTGCCCTGCCAGAATGAGTAACAATCTACAAAATAAAAGGAGTCAAATGGAGTAAATTGAAAATAAATGTGATATAGTGCATAACGAGCAGACCTAAAATGCAAGAAAGACAAGTGCATATGGAACAAAGCTAACTAAACTATTTGGAATGAGAAGCTAGCATGATTCCTAAAAGTTGCTTTCTGAAATGAGATATATTCATACGAGGTATAAGTAACAAGACATCTTATTGTTACTTACTGCTATCAATTCTACAGCAACTTGGGTTAGTTCAGACTGCCATCGACCTTGTTCTATTCCACCTGCCTGGCCGCCTAAATCTCGAATTAGTTCCGACAGTTTCTTTCCCACCTGAAATACAGCTTCAAAGAGCAGAGTTAGATAGAAGGGCAATTGCATGCTTTACTTTGTCTCTTCTTTGATACTACATAGACCCATATGGATAGCATGTGTTGCCAATATTCATGTACCTGAAGTTTTGTTAGTATATGTGCAATTGCATCATCTCTGGCTAAGCCAAGCAAGACTCGGCATGCTAAAGCTCGAATGCAGTCAAGAGCTGCAGGTGGTGTAATCATTCGTGGTTGCAGAAGATGCAAAAGAACTTTTATACCATTATTTGCACGAACAGCCTCTCTTGCCTGATGATAGGATTGTTCCAACTGGGATGCAAGGCCAGCACATCCAAACCCAGATCCTAAAGATATTCTGCGATCTCCAACCACTCCAGATGGCGAAGCAGGAACAACTGAGCCGCCACCAGAAACTGTTGTATTACTTCTCTCCACCAAATTGGATTCACCATTCCGTTCCCTGGACTCATTCTGGATGGGCAATTGAACACGTTCTACTTGAACTGAAGCAGATTGCTGAACTTGTGCAGATGCAGAGAATTTGTTGCTGAATGAAGGAGGTGGGCATACCAGATTTACCAAGACATTCAATGCTGGATGGATTACCTAACACAAAAGTACAGAAACATAACAAGGAAAATAAAAAAGTTATTTCTACATATACTGAAATTTGTGTGAGCAATTGTGTGCAAGGTAAAAGTAATGTTTGATTGCAATCATAATCTCTACAAATTGCAAATTATACCTCAGGATTAACATAACCGGCACCATTAGCTGAGTCTAAAATAACTGCCATACCAAAACGGTTGTTGCTCAAAGTAGCAGAAATAATTGGTTTACGGCTATAGGGTATGAAAGTAACAATATGAAGAACGCCTAATGCATACTGGGCCAAATCATGCAGATAGCGCTCAACAGGCGGTGCCTGCATATAGAAAAGAAGCTATAATCAGATAAATACAACCAAGGAAATAAAATCTCACTGATCAGATAAAGGAAAGGAGCTGCTTGGACCTGACACAACTCCAACATGGTTATATGACCATTATTTGCCAAAAATTTATCAACAGGAGGCCAACGAACTTTTACAAAAGCATGTCCTAGCTTCCTATCACGTTGTATCTGAAGAAACACAGCGTCCATAGACTCATTGCTGATATCAAGTGGTTTATATGCAGCCCTTGCACTCGGAGCATTTCGTGCCATAGTTTTATTACTTTTATTTGGACGAAGAGAATCTACAAGCAAGAGAAGATGGGCTCTAAAATATTGCCGTAATGCAACACAAGTATGATAAGCAATCTGCTTTTCCAATGCACTAAGTACTTCTGCCCGATCATTTCTGAGAACTGTGTCAGATATCACTGGCGTGCTCGAATTGCCACCCATTCTAACTGTGGCAGCACCATGCAAGAGATTTAACATTTTCTGCAAGCCATCCTGTGCGCCAAAGGCATCCAGAACTGCTCTGAACACAAAAGCAGCAGCAAAAAAGATAGCTGCATTTTTTCTAGCTTGGTCTTGGGGGCATAACAGAAGCTGAAGAGCTAACTCGACCACCTTACCCACCACATCAGATGGAAGCGCACAGACGCGCTCCATAATACCCTGCAAAAATATATCATTAAATGACTTGATAAAGCAAACATGGATGGTGCACTTAGTAAGAATTGGAAAAGGAGAGAAGTGTTCTCCACTTAATGCGCTTCACTAGTACCTGGAGAGAACCAATGGTAAATAAGCATGATGAAAGGCCAAAGTAAGTCTGTAAAACTCTAGGGACGGAAAGAAGTTTTTGCATTCCACCACGATCAACAAATAATGCAGCAAATTTGCGATGAGCAGCTAAGGCACATATAAGTTTGAGCACTTCTGGAAGTAAAGCTAAACGACTCGGTTTTTCTTCAAAGCTCTTTTGCAGCAAGGCAAGGCAGACATCAACACCCTTTTCATGTAGAATAGGGCCAAAAGCTTCAACATATTCTCCCAGAGTTTCAAGGCACTGAATGCAATATTTTTGTCTAAGCCTTGCCAGAATCACTTTATCCAAGATGTTTATATCTAAAGGTTGTTCATCCTCTTCCACTTCTGTAGCCTTGGATGCCATTAAATTTTCATCAATTTGACTTTCACTCCTAAACCAGAAAAAAATTGCGCTTAGCCAACAAAAAAAAGAATTACATGAGCACGGCAAACCAAACAAATAAAAAAAATAAGTGTTTAGATGTGCTGAATAGACTAAGAGGTTACTGAATTACCTTGAGACCTCTGTAGCAATAGCAGCATCAACAACAGTAGATGCAGCTGCAGTAGCAGCTGAAATGGCAGCTTCTTCATCATTTGTATTTTCCCATGACTAGATAACAAATGAGTACCTTAGTGTATGAAAATGATAAAGCAAGATGATCATGTGAAAGTTACCTCTACTGCAGCAGTCTTCACAAGTTCAGATGCAGCATCTCCTGCTGCTTTTATTGCTTCTGGAGGAGCATTAGCAGCTCTTGCTTCAGCTTCAGCAGCTCCAATTGCTTTCTTTACTAATTCAGATATATCTTTTGTGCCAATATTACAGTCCATCAAACGGTCATCTTTCTCCTCTCCAGAATCCAAACCTTCGCAGTCAAGCATGTTCTTGATATCAACAGATTTTTTGGCCTCTTCATGGATTAAGAAATTTCTGTCCCTGCCAATCCTACCACTCCCTCCAACTCGTAGTCCAGAATCAGGAGATGCCAATATCCTGTCAGTATCTGAATTACCTTCAGTAACCTTTGTTTTTGTTCTACTCCTTTGTAGACCCTTGATGATCCTTCGTTTGGACAAGTCATCCCTCATACTTTCAGGATCATCATCTCGAACTGATCTTGCAGCAATAAGCCTTTCAGCATATTTTGACCTCCCATCAAGCAAGTTCTTATCCTGCCATTCGGTGAGATCATCATTTCCCTCAGCCACTTCATATGCACCACCAACCATTGTTGATGAATCATTTAGCTCAGATTTCAGTGAATCTCCACTCCAGTATTTGCCTGAATCCACTTGCCTGGTTCCTCTTTCACAATCCTGATTAACATATAAATCATCTGGCATCCCTTGATCTGCAATTCTTGGTACTTCCAAACAGGGATCTGAACATTCCCGTGATCTGAGTCTATTTTCTTCTCGGCCTCTAACATGGGTAGAAACTGAGCCATGCTTAGTAGATTCAGCGGGATATGTGGCATTTTTTTGACCAGGATAGGCATCTCCAAGTACCTGTGTACGTACATAGCGCATGAACTTTGCTGATAAACCTGATGTTAAGATGTCTTCAACAATTGGACCACCACTGTTACAATCAGCACTCTCATAAAACAGTGCACAACAAAGCAAAACATAGAAGGTGGATCAACAAGGTAAAATAATTTCTCTATACCTGACCAATGCTATAGCAAGAAGTCCTGTAGCATAAGTCGTCAACAATTCTGATTCTGTTGGCATATCATCTCCAAATCCACCTTTTTGTCTACATCCGTCACTTGAGACCAAATTGTCATCCGTCAACCAGGTTTTAATGTTATCCAAAACAACATCATCAAAAACATGTGGGTACTTCAAATGGTTTTATTGGCACAGCACAACAAAAAAAAAGTGGAGTCAGCAGAAAAAACACTTATTAACATGTATAATATATATGTTAGCTTACAATCCAACTTGAAGATAAACTAAGAATCAGCCTTGCAGCAGCTGCACGAACAGCAACAGAGTATCTGTTTTCCGATAAAAATTTGGATGATATGGCATCATAAAAATCTTCATTGTCCTGAAAATGGCATGGCATTAGTGGAATGGCCTCCAGATAATAAGATCCATGTTCAACTAACTTGAAAGTGCATCTATTCTAGAATACCTGCACTAAGTTAGCCAACCTCGCAATAGTGTGAGAAGAGCGGCCATTGCTCAAGGATGAAGTGGCAGATTCCTCAAGGTACCTGAAAAATATAGCAAAAAAGGACAACAACCAAACTGAGGGCGCGAAGATGGGTGATCAACTTACCAAACTGCATGCAGCAACTTAAATAATCTGAAAAAAAAAAACTAGACTACTAATCATGATAACCAGTAGACCAAAGGGAAATGACAGAACAGGCAGATGAAATACTGGATTTACCCTAACACTATTTAATTCATGGTGCGCAATACAAGGTATCCAACAAAGGAAAGAAACATAAAAAGAGACTTCGTCATTGCCAATAAATATATTCCATTGTTCCCAAATTGTTTTTTCGTGGCTTCTGTTCATGTCATTGACACTCCATAAAATTAAGAAACGTCATTTATTTACTTCGATAATGCCAAATGGTTGGAATTACATTTAACAAACTCAATAATGAAAAAGTTTCAGAAATTTGTTGGTTGACGTCAACGTGTTGAGAAAAAGAAATCAATTTTCTCAAACACAGCAAAATACGGTTATTCAATTAAAGAACGTAAAAAGGCCATAAAAATCACGGAACTTTCACGACAACAATCCCTTTTAATCCCCCAAACCAGCCCAGTCCCATTACCGCGCATTCCAAACAAGGGCTCGCCGTTCATTCCATGATCAATAGCCTACTAGAATCCTCGGTTACGAGAAAGCAGAGTACGAGAGACAGCAAACCTCGATTCTTGAGCCTCCAGCATCGAAGCGAGGGCATGGAGCAGCTTAGGGTTAGGATTCTCCTGAGTGTCGAGGACCTTATCCATCAGCTTCTGCGCCCTGGCAATCAGCGCCTCCTCGTCCTCTTCGCTTTCCACCTTCCTCTCCTCCGATTCCGCCGGCTCGTCAGCCATCGCCATGTCCTCCGCTGACGCCGATCGGGCCGCCTCCATCAGGGGCGCCTAACTCCTCTTTCGGCCGCCCACCTTCCCTCGTCGATGACGTCGTCAATCGTACTGCGATCGGGATCGCGAGAGGCCGGCGAACGAAATGGAGGATCGCAATTATTGATATCGGAGAAAGAGAGAGAGAAACGGAGAGGGCGAAGGAAACACAATGGCTCTGTGAATGTTTGTATCTTAAACCTACCGGCCAGAGTTGTGGTGATCCGTCGGAACCGAATAGGCCATCGACGATGCGGCGGTCGCCTTTTGCCTATGCGATGGCCCAATAACGCCCCGACGCGTGTGCAATCGATGTCTCCCATACTGCCTCGTGATTGATCCAAAATCCTGACCCACTGCGGGTCCCATACAAAACCAGGTAGCGCCAATAGCCGTGTGGTAGTCGTACAGGATATGCAACTCTGAACGCCGAATTTGAAGGAGACGCGACGCTGTAAGCATCTATAGAATTGGACCACGTGAGTTTAAAGTTAGGGCCCAAACCCGGCCCAACCTTGACGCGACGTCATTATTATTCTTTTAAAAAAAAAGAAAAGAAAAATCGCAAGCAATTGAAAATTGACATAGCACCAGTGATTTGTCATACAACAAGATCAAATTCCTTTGGATTCTAATTATTGAAAAGAAGAAAAACAAACTACATCTTTCCTTAGAATCTTATTCCAGTCCACAGGAAGTAAGAAACAGAACTCTTCATCATCTAGAGTGTTAGCTACATGCTGCTTCAACAGCCAGTGCTTTGGTCATGCCAGGGCACAAGTCCTCGGTGAAGCTCTCGTTCACAAACGAGATAGAACAATCATTTCTGTGAAGACACGCCTGCAAACATTCGAGCACAAGAGTTACCTATCCAAGCAGAACAGGTGAGAGATCCTTATTGATCAATGAGCTTCAGAGTCTGGAAGAATTCACCTTTTCAACGACAGAAATGGAGTTCGAGTAGTGGCAGCTGCCTTGGCGGTACGAGCTACATGTTCCACTCGGGTTACCGAAACTCGCAAAGATTATGGAGGAGATGGAGGTTCCCTCAGGACACTTCAAATTCATCAGAGCACCTACTGCATTATCTTTGCTGTTCACGTCCCAGTTCTCCAAATCTAGTTGAGGATGGTCCTCAGATATGAAACTGCAGATCATGGTCTCCTGCCTCTTCGCGAAAGTGATCTTCGTCGGATCGCCGCCTCTCTCTTCGAAAATGACGAGAGTGTTCCCTGATGACTTAAAAAACGATCTTGGAATGTGGTACCTGTGCTCGGAGATAAAAGCATGAGGAAATGAAAGCTTAACCAGAGAGTAGATTCCTTTACGAGAGAGAACATATCGAATGAAATTTAAAGAGAGATTACCATCTTTGAGTGGGTTGTCCACATCTTGTCAAACATTTGTCTGTTTTAAATTTGCCTGGGTAATTACAATGTGGAGTGCATTTAGCGTAGATGGAACTTGTTACAAGCCAGTATCTTCCGATAGACTTTCCATTCACCCAAACATGGCCTTTCCCCATCGATAGCATATCGAGTGCAACAGGTTCATTCCCTTGGGGAGGATCCACTGCCACCTGAAGTGTGAGAATTGAGATAGTGACAAAACGACTATGAAGATGTGTTTCGACATCAAGCAATGGAAATTGAGCTAGCATGTGCAGTTTATATGTCCAACTAAATGAAGAGTGAAAGATAGCATGAAGAACAATGATTTAAGAATAAATGGCATTTGAGCACAGTTCGTATTAATATATCATACAACATCGTATTCTCTAGGAAAATATGTTGAAAGAGTATACCTTGTACCAAATGAGAGCTTGATTTTTCGGTGGTTCTGATACTGGTATCCACTTGAAACCGGTGATGTCTGTGTTGAAGATATTAGAGCGCTCTCCTTCCAACCCAATCTGCGAAAGTACATAAATTAGTATCGAAAATCTTGTATGAATACTTTTCAACTATTTATTTATGCATATAAATGCAAGTGAATGTTAGATTTAGATCGCATAAGCCACAGTAGAAGCAAGAAGAGACCATCAAAGTCGGTAACAATTTCACTGACTTTTTAAATAAAGTTTAAGCCAGACAACATCAGTTAAATAATCCATGATAGAATGCAAGGGATGATATGGTTACCTTGTACTTCCACAAATTTGTAGACAAATCTAAACTTCCAATTCTGTTTCCAGATATTTTGACACTGGTTAATCCTGCACCTTGCCATTCATATAGCGGTCCTGCGTTCTTCAAACAGAGGAACGATATTTGGTTGGATTAGAAAGATAAAATCAATGTATATTTTCTCAGAAAAACTCATGCCTTTTTCCTGTATTTTGGAAAATAAGAGACACGATCTGAGACTCTCCAATTAGAGCTCAGAGAAGCCAAAATAACTACTTACATACATTCCAATTGTCATACTAAGGATAGCAATTTCATTTTCCCCTGGCTTTAAGACTACAGGAGCCTGAAACCTCAAATGTAAATTTCCAGAGTTACCATAAGAAGTACCTGCAAAATATAAGAAATCGACCTTATTTACGAGTTCATTTGAATGAAGCAATCTAAGGTGATTCATAACCACCAACAATAACTAGAATACACATGGTATAAGGGGATGAGGTATAAAGTGTATGACAAGTAAAAGAAGCTGAAATCTGTATCGCCTATGTAATCACTGTATTTAACAAGTCACAATGACAAAAAGACAATATGGTCAAGGTGACCCTATTGTGATGTAAAGTTTCGCATTGAGGTAAAGGGATCATGCATTCACAAATATTTCATACGTAATCAAGTAAATATGATGAGAAAGAACAGCACCTTGAAGTTCACCGTTTATAAATACAAGAAAAGCATGGCCCTTGGATTCAACAGAGAGAATAGGACTACTCCCATTGCCAATAATTTCTTCACTTTTACCAACATAAAAACTGCACGCCAATGATTTGGAAAGGTTAGCATTTCAAACTGCAGTTATGCACCAACAATCATGACACATAGGAGGTACTTCTGTAGGAGATACATTGGATCTAGAATATTCTTCGATCATGCAAAGTGGACTACCGTGTGCAAACTTAATCGCACTTATCCAAAATAGGACTGTACAATATGAAATTGAAAGTAATGCTGACCTTGTTGTATACCAAAGATAGTCAGTTGTATCCTTTGTCACATTAAGATGATCTTTAAGTCCATACTGTGCAAAGTCAGGTTTGTCCCATAACCCAACTTTCTCAGTGTAGATTTGCCAAGCCCCTAAACCAAGTGATGAAGTACTTGACGACTGCAAGTTTTCTGGAACCATTTCGACTACAGAGGCTTGGGATTGCACCTAGAAACATAATGTCATTTCAGTTGATAGCAAACAGAATAACATGGTTCTAATGTGCTATCAAAGTTTTCATGGATGTACGAGTAAGAACCAATCTTGAAGTGAATGTATGCTTGCAACCTCTGACCAGAATTGTAAATCCTAATTTAGTTTCACATGGCGAGTTGTTGGTGCTATTATGATTTAAGTATTGTAAGTCGATGGTCGAGTCTCGCAGGTTAATGGGTCAACGGATTGGTTCTCTCATTTAAGCGGCCTAACAATTGTTATCATTCTTAGAAGGAAATTTTAACAGGATTCTGTAGACTTTCCATTTTTTCATTGACAATAGGAATTACAGTTTCTGGTTCATGAACAATTACAGGACATATAATACACTTTTGCCTTACTTATAGAGAATAATTATATAGAGAATGGAAAGTATCATTTTTCAAAAAAAAAAAAAGAAGGAAAAAAGGAAAATGTACCTTTGCGGTGTTGAACACGACATTCTTGCAATCTGGAAGGATGCTAACTGACCAGGGAGGAACACTGTACCTAACATTCCTAAATGTGATAAATTTATATTCCTGCTCATCAATGTTAGCAAGGAAGGCAACACACCCGCCGAATTTGTCTTCATAGACATTTACCTGTTTAAGAAAGAAAAAAAAGAATAAAGGTACTACCAAGTTATGGACTTTTAGCAATAGGAACATGTAAAAAAGAGTCAAACCTTGTAAATAGTATCCATCAGGGAAGTTCAAGTAGGAAGAGATAAACAATATACAACTATTACATTACCATCACAGATTAAGAGCACTAAATGGAACTTATGTAAAAAGTACTAATAGTTAGAGATTTCTCACATCACTAGATGATTAGCATTTAAATGATAAAATATTTCGTGCCGAAGTAGTACAAGTACAAAAAAGAAGATTTTTCCACACTGGCATTTGCCAAAAGGTCACAATTTCTTGGCTATTAGGTTCTTTTTCTTTAAAATGTTACAATTATCAGAAATGATGTTCAGGAATGTAATGTTACATATTTCTGCACTTTGTAATTATTACTGCATAAGTTTCAATCTCTACCTAAGCAGTAGAAGTATTTTTGGGTTGAAATCTAACGCAAAGAAAACATGACATTGTGAAAATTGCTGTTACCTCTTGGAGAGGGCCAACAGAAAAAAACTCTGACTCGCCGTACAGTAAAGTATGTTCACATAACTTTATAGATCTGTGTAGCTCCCTTAGATGTCCCCATTTTGGAAGCCTAGGTAATCCTGAATTTAAGTTTATAGTCATTAGACAGTAGGAAAAAAAAAAGAAGAAACATTCAAGTTTTCATTCTCAGCTAACTACAAAACATCGTCAGTAGCATACCGTACTCATCTATTGGAGCATTATAATCGTAGCTAGTAGTGATGAATGGTCCACCTGTAGTGCGACCGTAATGCGTCCCTCCGTGATACTAAGTCAAAGAGGAAAATTTTTATCAGTTTTTATATCATCAATTTTTATAGTAGTTTGCTAAAAATACATATATTAATATGTTGAGCATGCCATGTAATAATTTTGCAGACTACCGCCCTTCTGAAAAAAGCGAGCAACAGCAAATGCAATATCCTCAGGTGGTCTGTGAGGATCTGGCTCCCCAAATGTGTGGAACCTAGAAAATAATTGTGTTCAAAGAAATGAGAATCAAGTGCACAAAAGTTCATCTTGAAAGCAAGACAATATATGGTGCCTTGGGCTTGCATGGACATAGATATTGAAGTAATTAGTGTTATATGTAAATGAAATATTTTGACATGTGAGAAGCGAGATAAAATTACTAGTTTTGACTTTTGAGTAATTACTACATAGTCATTGATTCAATCATAGATTTTATCTGCCAAGCAGTATAACCTCAAAACCTGGACCACATGTCTCTTCATATTCAAAAGAAGATGAAAATAACAGACTAGTTGGAGCCTTAACAAATTTCTCATTGAACAAGATGATTGTATCGAACTAAAGTTAAAGTGATTATTTCAATGCCAAGCCAGTTCTATGTGCAGATCTTCATGTTGGGTGTGCTAATTCAATTGTAGAAGTTACCATCCAGGCCAATTTTCTGTCCAAAACTTCGGTTTGCTTGGAGAATTTGGCGTGAATTGATCACAATAAAATGAGTTGCATGAATTGATCTGCAAGTTTTCAGAAAGACAACCAAAAATTAGATTTTACTTGATGGTGAGCTTAAACTTGAAATTGTAAGAAACTGACAATACAAAGTAGACAAGCACAATCAAAATTCAGAGTGAATTTGCACATTAGGAACCCCATTTTCATTCTTTAACAAAAATGTAAAAACGATAGAAATTAATAAACAACAATATTAAGAAAGTTAAAACAACAACAGAAACTCATATGATTTTGCTTCATATGAACTATCAATAATCAGCTACAACCATTCTTAGAAGGCACTGTTAGAAGCCATGATTAGATGACATTCTTACTAACATAGAGTTCAAAAATGCCACTGACTACTGCTAACAACTACAATAGTTTTCTGGGAAAACCAGTTGTTATCAGATAGGAAATTGTATCTATCTAATGATTAATTTGATTCCTCGAAGTATTCAAGATATGATCTAGAATTGAGTCTTACAACAGGATCAGGGGCATCATCTTGCTGGCACATAACCCAAGGTACACCGGTTCTTTGATTGAGTGCCATATGGGCAGCCCACATCGCATATTGCTTCCCCGCATCTCCATAGTAGCCTTCGTAAAAGCCATATTCATTTTCAACCTGCCATCAAAAAGATTAAGAAAAAGAATAAACATCCAAGAAATAGGAGTCCAATTCTAACTGCCAGATCTGTCTTTCTGCAAGTGGTAGCTATAAAACTTATCAATGTTAGCCTTAGTAGCCGAACAAAGAAAACATAATTGGAGAAGCAAATGGATGATAACAAGAACTTGCCTGGGCCAAAATGATGTGACCTCCTTGTGATGCAAACAATTGCTCTTGCTTCATCAGGTTCGCTATATAAGTGACGAAGTTCTCCATGTGTCTCTGCAAAGCAAGAATCAAACAACCATCTCCATTCCAGAACACAAGAAAGATTGGATTTTAATTCTTGGGCAGACCTTGAATGGCTCATTGTTTGTGCGGAAAATGGTCCCCGGAACATAGTGCAACCAAACCGGGATTCCCCTGCATTCCCAAAGAACAAAATCCCCATCAAGGTTCAATGTTTTAGAAGACAACACGGTAAAGGTGGAAACTTTGATCAGAAATGGCGAACGCGAACCCGTAGGTCCACTCTGCTCCCACAAACGGCCCGATACGGAGGATCATGTACAATCCGGCGTCTCGGACGATCTTCGCAAATTTTACCAAATCAAAACGCTCCTGGAAATAATACTGGAAGAAGAAGACAGGAAGGGAATGCGTTAATCAAGCTGAAGTATGAATGAATCGAAAAGGCCGGGGCTTTAGGATTCCAGTGAGCCTACATTGCCAGGGGAGGGCTCGTGGCCGTTCCAGAAGACGTAGGTCTCGATGGTGTTCAAGCCGCCCTCCTTCGCCGCCGCGACGAGGCCGGGCCACATCTGAGACGACGCATAACCGACGAAATGAAACCTTGGAGCTCAAGTGAGACACAAAATAGAAAGAGGAGAAAGAGTAGTAGTACAGAAGGGACGCTGCGAGGGTAGTGAATGGAGCCGGAGATGATGAGCTTGCGCTCGCCGTCGATGATGAGGGATCGGGCGTCGTAAGTGACATTGTGCACTGCTATAGCAACAGGTGAGAAGAGAAAGAAGAAGAGAAGAAGGAAAATGCGAGGACCTCTAGCCATGGCTAGCAAGGAAGCAGGAGAAGACAAGGAAAAGGGCCAGATATGGAGAGATTGTGCAGCGAGCAACAGCTGCAAACAGCTGTTCCTCGCCACTCCACTGCAGTCGAAATCGCTGACGCCCACAAGAATTATTAATTCTTAATTGCTGCTGAATTGGCAGATTGAGATTGCAAATCCTTTTATCATCACGAATTAATAATTATCTGCAGACGAATGATCTTTTATCACCGGTTCATGAAACAGGGTTTAGGAAAATTAGACCTGATTAAAACTGGAAAATAACGCAGCGGTGGCCAATCCAATTCAGACATCTTTTAATCCTTCGTGAACCAAATGGGACAGGTGATCCTGCAGAGATATGCCGAATCCAGGACAGGCATTATTTGTCGCATTGGACCGGTGTCGGCGGCGTATCTAAGGAATTTATTTATTACAAAATTATATGAATTATATATAGGATAATTATCCAAAACGGTAATTCTTGAGGTCTAACTATCCAAAAATTAATTTTTTTCTTTAATTTAAATTTTTTATTTATATTAATTACTATAATACTACTAAAATAGATAATATATTTGATATATATATATATATATATTTTTTAAAAAAAAATAAAATCATAAAATATATTTTATGATTTATTTTAAAAGAATTGATTTTTCTTCTTTTATATTTGAGTCCAATAATTTTTTTTAATATTAATGACCATAATAATGATAAAATAGATAATAAATTTGATATAAATATGCATATTTTAAATTAAAACTATAAAACATGATTTATTTTAAAATAAATTTTTTTTAAGATGATATTAAAAATTATGAAAAAATAAATTTGGGATGATCAAAAAACCTCTAATAAAATCCTAAATTGATTACTGTGCAGTAATTTTAAAACTAAATTATTGAAAAATCAGGGAAAATTTTTACAAATCTAAATGAATTTGAAATAAATGAGGTGGTCAAACGTGCAGTAGTTTTTGTCGCGTACGTGCAGTTTTAACGATGGAGATGATAAAGTGATCATTATAAATTATTATCCAATGAACAAATTCTGTGGCATTCATTTTTAAAAGCACAACTCACTTTACACGTCGAAAGTTTTTATTGTATGTTATTTTAACTCCCTAACCTTTGAAAATGTCGATTCAGCCACCCAGAACTTCCAACCATAATCAATTCTCTAAATAAAATTTTATATTTTACATAAAAAAATTTTTACATCAAATATTCTATTATTTTTTAAATTTAAAATTTTATAAATAATACTTTTTAAATTTATAAAATACAATCTATTCATTAAATAATAAAATATTATTCTTTCTAATTTTTTATTTTAGAATAAAATCTATTTACTAAATATAAAAAATTATGAAAAAAATTAAAAATATAGTAAATTATAAAAAAAGTTGATGTATTATATAATCCGTAAATTGCCTTTAAATCTCTATTTGTATCTTAAACTTTAATGTTAGTCCGCATATTAGAAAAAGTTCAATTTCACTCACTGTATGTAAAATTTTATTTGTTTCAACTCCCTAATACATACCGATTTACTTAATTGTCTTCATTATTTTTAGGTACAAAATATCTAAAATAAGGTATCATTCCTCCTAAATTTAATATTATTTAACTAAAATCTAGTATATTTTCTATTAAATTGAGTACGATTCTTTTTCAAATCCAGTTGATCAAGAATTAATTCTTTTTCAAACCCAGTTGATTGAAAATTGATCGGAGCTACTCATAATTGTTTGGGGTTACTCTAATCGATTGAGGCAATCGATTTAGAAGCTTTGATTGATTAGAAATTGATCGACAATCAATCAGTTGTATTTATTATAAGAGAACATTTATTTTTTTAAATATAAAAAATCTAAAAATAAGTATAATTTTCTTAAATTCAACGCATTTAAATTAAAATTTAATATATATATTTTTATCAAATTTAGCATACCTTTTTTACCGTTTGATCAATTGATTAGGAGTTCATACCAATCAATTAACTTATGATGAATCAATTAGGCCGTACTTAATTTGATAGAAAATATAATAGATTCTAATTAAATAATACTGAATTTAAGAAAAATTATATTTTATTTCGGACTGTTTTGTACTAAAAAATCAAAAATAATTAGATAAATCGATAATTGAAGCAAATAAAATTTTATATGTAAGGAGTTAAAATAATTTTTTCTAACCCAGGGCTGAGAAAGTTGAGTTTGTTATTAGAAAGTCTAGGATAATTTTTTCTTATATAATGAAAAATAAATATCTAAATTTAATAAATTATTTTTTTATTTTAAATTTTAAATTTAAGATAGACAGATGGTGTAAGAGGAGTATCCATAGACTCTTATTTCCTATCAGAGGAAGGAAGAACCAGAGCTCGCTTGGTCACCTCCGAACCAACAACTAATCAACTGGGTTACATGCAGCTTCAACAGCCATGGCTTTGGCTGTGCCAGGGCACAAGTCTTCAGTGAAGCTCTCGCCCTTGAATGCGATAGAACATTTATTTTTGTGAAGGCATGCCTGCGAAGATTAGAGCAGAGAGTCACTAGCTAGGCGAAGCAGAACAAGTGAGCTTTTCACGGTCTAAAAATTTACCTTTTCAGTGACAGAAACCGAGTTGGGGTAATGGCAGCTCCCTCGGCGGTACGAGCTGCATGTTCCAGTGGGGTTACCGAAACTTGCAAACGTTATGGAGGATACAGAGCTTCCCTCAGGGCACTTCAAACGCATCGCAGCTCCTACTGCATTCTGTTTGCTGTGAACTTCCCAGTTTTCCAAGTCTACTTGGGGGTGGTCCTCCGACAAAAAGCCACAGATCTTGGTCTCTCGCCTTCTCGCAAAAGTGATCCTCGTTGGATCCCCACCTTTCTCTTCAAAAATGACAAACGTGTTACCTGATGGCTTAAAGAAGGATCTCGGGATATGGTACCTGCGTGAGAATTGAAGTCATGTATCACAACATGAGCTAGCAAATCTATGAGCAAAGCTAAATCCATTTGATCATACCATCTTTGAGTGGGCTGTCCACATCCTGTCAGACATCTGTCAGGTTCAAATGTGCCTTTGTAATTGCAACGAGGAGTGCAATTGTCAGATATAGAACTTGCAACGAGCCAGTATCTTCCGATAGATTTTCCGTTCACCCAAACGTGGCCTTTTCCCATCGATAGCATATCGAGCGCGACGGGTTCCTTTCCTTCAGGTGGATCCACGGCCACCTGAATTATATTACGTGTAGTGTAGAGATATATAATGATGGATAAGAATCATAGAAAACATTAAGAAAAATTGATGGTTTAGAATACCTTGTACCAAATCAGAGATTGATTTTTCGGAGGTTCTGATTTCGGTATCCACTTTATATCAGTGTTGCTGTTCGTGTTAAAGATACTATAGTGTTCTCCTTCCAACCCGATCTGCCAGAATACACAAACACACGTCGAAAATCTTCCAGCAAAAACCATTTGCTTCTTTATTATTATTTGATAAAATTGAGCTGACAACTTGAGTTCAATAATCAAGATAACAAAATGGATATATGATCTGGTACCTTGTACTCCCATGGATATGCCGATAAGTTTATGCTTCCATTGCCGGTTCCAGAAATATTGACATTGGTTAATCCTGCACCTTCCCATTCGTAAAGAGGTCCTGCGTTCTTCAGGTAGAGCACAATATTTAAAATGAAATCAAATGCCTCCTTCTCGTATTTCAAAAAATAATTAATGTTATTTAAGTTAGAAACAGTATTCCTTACTCCCTCCATGATGTTAAGTTTAATGAAGTAAGAGCTAGAAAGCGGAGCGAACTACTTACATACATTCCAATAGTCATACTGAGAATAGCAATTTCATTTTCCCCTGGCTTTATGGTGACAGGAGCCTCAAAGTTCAATGGTAAATATCCGTATTTACCATAAGAGCTACCTGCAAAACAGAAGAAATAGCTTCTTTTTTTGTTTTTTTTTTGAAGTTAATTTGAATAGTTAATATCAATATTTACTATAAGAGCATCATCTTATCTACACAATCACAGCAAAATTTCATGAGATGATCAGTTAGATACGATGAGAAAGAACAGCACCTTGAAGTTCACCATTTATGAAAATAAGAAAAGCATGGCCCAGAGATGCGACTGAGAGAATTGGACTACTCCCATCTCCAAGGATATCTTCACTTTTATCAACATAAAAACTGCAGACCAGTGACTTGGAAAGATAAGCATCGATGCAAAGCGAATTTCCTTGTGCAAAGTTAGCTCCATGATCACAATTTTTTTCTTCTAATTATAACTGTAATGTCTAAAAGAAGAATTGACAATAAAAGAAGAAGGAAGAATATGACAATCGCAAGAAATTCTGACCTTGTTGCATACCAAAGATAATCAGTTGTATCTTTTGTTATGTTAATATGATCTTCAAGTCCAAACAGCACAAAGTCAGGTTTGTCCCAAACCCCAACTTTCTCCTTGTAAACTTGCCAAGCCCCTGAACCAAATGATGAATTGCTATACACTTTCGAGTTTTCTGGAACCATTTCCACTAAAGAGGTTTGGGACTTGACCTACAAAAAAAGTGACAGCTCGGTTATAATAGCAAACAGAATAAAATGGTTTAATGTGTTAGTGCATTTTTTAAAGCCAATTCATTTTTTAAAGTTTAGCATGATTCTGTTAAATATTTAACAGCATTCTTAACGACAAATTTAGCAATGATATCATAATCATTTGTCTCTAAAGTTAGACAAGCCTTCAAAGCTCCCAAACTGGAATTCAACTACACTCCAGTTTGTGAATCTTTAACAATTATATATACACATTAAGGACAACAAGGTGAAAAGGAAAACATACCATGGCAGTGTTAAATACAACAGTCTTGCAATCTGGAAGGATGCTAACTGACCAGGGTGGAACACTATATGTAACATTCCTAAATGTGATCAATTTATCTTCCTGTTCATCCACATTAGCAAGGAAGGCAACGCACCCGCCCGATTGATCTTCATAGACATCAATCTGCATAAACAAAAAAAAAGGAGATACTTACAAGATTTGGACTTTTTAGCAATGGGATCATCTAAAAAGAGTAGAATTTTTACGCAAATAGTTTCAATAAGTACTATTAATTTCATCACTTCGTAGTTTGTTAACGCACAATTTCATGTTGAGGAGCCTACCTGATCGCAATCCCTCTCCAAGTAGTAGACACAAATAAGTTTGGGATTGAAATATCATACAAAGAAAACATAACACCATGACAAGTATCGTCACCTCTTGAAGAGGCCCGGCTGAAATAAATGTTGACTCGCCATAAAGTAAAGTATGTTCACATAATTTTACAGATTTGTGGAGCTCCCTAAGATGACTCCATTTTGGAAGCCTTGGTAACCCTGAGTTTCAATTTATCATCAATAAATATATAAAAAAAAATGAAATTTCAAATTTTCATTCTCAGCTAATCATAAAACATTTGAAATACCATACCATACTCATCTATTGGAGCATTATAATCATAGCTTGTAGTGATGAATGGTCCGCCTGTAGTGCGACCATAATGTGTTCCTCCATGATACTAATTCGAAGAAGAAAATTTTCATCAATCATTGGTAGCATCAATCTTCATAGTAGCTTGCTAAAATATTTGTTAAACATATTGAACATACCACGTAATAATTTTGCAAGCAACCACCCTTCTCGAAGAAGCGAGCAACAGCAAATGCAATATCCTCAGGTGGTCTATGAGGATCTGGATCCCCAAATGAATGGAACCTAGAAAATAATTGTGTTCAGAAAAGTTGGGAGTCAACAGCAGAAAAAGTCACTTCATAGTAGACGATGCTAATTCCATTATAGAAGTTACCATCCCGGCCAATTTTCGGTCCACAATTTTGGCTTGCTAGGAGAATTTGGTGTGAATTGATCACAATAAAATGAGTTGCAAGTATTGATCTGCAAGTTAGTATGAAGACAAATAAGATACGATATTAAGATAGTTAAAACAAGAACAGAAACTCGTTGATTTTCCTTTACATAAACTCTTTAAGGGCAGCTAAAAGCATTCTGTTCGATTTCACTTATGATCGGTTACAATAGTTATCTGGAACAACTGGTCGCTATCAAATATGGAATTATATGCAGTCAATGAATATCAAATTGAGTCTTACCACTGGATCAGGGGCATCATCTTGCTGACCCATAACCCAAGGCACACCAGTTCCTTGATTGAGTGCCATATGGGCAGCCCACATCGCATATAGCTTCCCCTCGTCTCCAAAGTAGCTTTCAGAATAGCCATATTCATTTTCAATCTACTGTCAAAAGAACAGGGAAAAGAATAAACACCCAATGAACAGCAGTTCGCTTTTATTCATTGGAGAGAGAGACAAATGGGTAATAGAAAGAACTTGCCTGGGCCAAAATGATGTGGCCTCCTTGTGATGCAAACAGTTGCTCTCGCTTCATCAGATTCACTATATAAGTGACGAAGCTCTCCATATGCCTCTGCAAAACAAGAATCAAACAACCATCTCCATTCAAGAACACGAGAATGATTGGATTTTTATTCTTGCGCGCACCTTGAAAGGTTCGTTGTTTGTGCGGAAAACAGTCCCCGGAACATAGTGCAACCAAACAGGAATTCCCCTGTATTTAAAAAAGAACAAATCCCCTATCAAGATTGAATCGTTTAGAAGACCAACAAGTAAAGATGCAAACTTTGAGCAGAAACGGCGAAGGCGAACCCGTAAGTCCACTCTGCTGCTATAAACGGCCCGATACGGAGGATCATATACAAGCCAGCGTCTCGGACGATCTTCGCAAACTTTACCAAATCAAAGCGATCCTCGAAATAATACTGAAAGAAGAAGACAAAAAAAAAAAAAGAAAAGGAGCACGTTAATTAAGCTGTAAGTATAAGGGCATCGAACAAGGAGAGGGTTTTAAGATTCTAGAGAACCAACATTGCCGGGGGAGGGCTCGTGACCGTTCCAGAAGACGTAGGTATCGATGGCATTCAAGCCGCCCTCTTTTGCCTCCGCGACGAGACCGGGCCACATCTGAGAAAACACAGAAGGACCAAGGAAATGTGACGCTGAAGCTCAAATGGGACCCCAAAGCTAAAGAGGAGGAGGAGGAAAAGTACGGAAGGGACGCTGCGAGGGTAGTGAATGGAACCGGAGATAATGAGCTTGCGCTCGCCGTCGATGATGAGGGAGCGGGCGTCGTAGGTGACATTTTGCGCCGCTTCGACAACAATGGCAAAGAGGAAGAAGAATAGGAAGAGGAAAAGGCGAGGACTCGTAGCCATTGCGGGCTACTGAAGCAGGAGAAGAGCACGATATATCTATAGAGAAGGGTCGGAGCGAAGGAATCACACCTGTATCTTCCGATTCACGAAACAGGCTGACTAAACCTTCTGTCGATCAAAAAGGTAGAAAAAGTAAAGCGGGGCCAATACATTTCGATCATTTTAGCGGGTTTCTCTTGATCAGTGCGTGAGCTAAGTAGAACAGGTGATCCCGACGTGCTCCGCCGGTTCGAAGACAAACTCACCTGTCGCATTGAACTCGAATCGGCACCGATCGAGGAACAGAATCTGTTGACTCATTTGATTTAATTTTTATAATTATCGTAATAATACTGATGACAATGACAATATACCTATTGCCTATATATATATAGAATTGATTAGTTACAGATAATAACGATGAAATTGTTTAACGATCAATGGCCCCTGTCTCATCCAGTGTAAGGGAGGCGTTCTGGACGTGACAGATAACCCGTAACTCCACTCCGTTGCCACATATGGCCTGATGCGCAGGATCATGTGCAAGCCGGCGTCTTCGACGACCTTGGCAAACTTGACCAAATCCAAGCGTTCCTCCAAATACCGCTGAAAGGAGAAGACAGAATGGGCATGAGGGTGGTGAATGGAGCCGGAGACGATGAGCTTGCGCTCGCCATCGGCGATGAGGGATCGGGCGTCGCAGGTGACATTTTGCGCCGCTGTGACAACAGCGGCGAGGAGGAAGTGGAAGAAGAGGAGGAGGAAAAGGCGAGGACTTGTTGCCATTAGCTAGCTAGCTAGCGTATGGAGCATGAGCAGAGGAAGGTCATATGTAGAGGGTAGAGATGGTTGAATGAGCGGCAGCGACGACCGAAGCTAGTCTTGCAAGCCACTCCATTCCACACGGACAGTAATGCGATTGCAAGCTAAAGTCAACGGTCACATCCAAATTGCGTCGGCATCGGATCATGCAGCGTGTCAAGGCTGGCTGGCTCTTGATTAAGAATTTGCAGTCGTCACATACTGACACTAGCTACATGATCTAAGTCAGTAGAAACTGACCATTTTGTGCTTTGCATCTTTGAACCGTTATTGGAAAAATTATTCACGAATGAGATGATCCGTATCTATAATTGGTTCGCTTGAGAAGAAGCTCGGCGCAGGTTGAATGGATTCTCGATCTAGTTTACTTCTACTTTTAGCTATAAAAATTATGAAAAATATTATGTTTAGGAAATTTTTTTTTTAAACAACTTCAAAAATGATGTGATCATAACTACGATAATTTTTGACAGATTTATCATGTCTCTTAAAATATAATTTAATTTGGGACGAGACGGTGGGAGATAGTTAACGTGTCCGGGTGAATTTTAAAAAAAAACAAATGAGGAGAAAAGACTCCGTCGAATAATTAATACCCACTGATAGGGCATGCATTTCGTAGAAATGAGAAAGGGTATTTCGTAGAAATGAGGGCGGTCCTCAGCAATTGCAAGGTTCAACCTAAAAGATAATTATTGAGCAGATGAGTCGATGACCGTGTAAGACACTCTTACTATTAGAATAAATCCACCCTTTATATCTGTCAATTGACCAAGTTTTATTAATTTGCTAAGGTTCAATACCAGTGGACTGTGCTCTACGAGTTGGCGTAGTGAGTATATATATACATGAGTGATCCGGGCGTATGATTTTGGGAAGGATCGAGAGCTCGGTCGGGTCCTATTACCGGTCTAAACCGGCAGTGAACAGGCCAGGACAAAAGTCACCCCGAGGTCGTGACCCTCAAGGTCGGTCGTCCGAGGTTGGGACCCTCGAGGTCGATCGTCCGGGGTCAAAACCCTCAAGATCGGTCGCCCGAGGTTGGGACCCTTGAGGTCGGTCGTCCAGGGTCAAACCCTCAAGGTCGGTCGCCCGAGGTCGGGACCCTCAAAGTCTATTGTCTGAGGCCAAGTACTCATGGTCATACGGGGATCGTCGGACAGCTACGAGCCTCTCCTATCATATGAGTCTTTCTTATCAAATATTAAGAAGATAATCCCCCCGGCATAATCATTGCCTGGCAGAGCCGCCGATATTTAAGGAGGGACAGAAGAGATATATTAGGCAGAGTGTCAGGCGGCTACGACAGTCTCATGGCATTAATGCGGCTGTCACCATCACCATCTGTCAACTGACCCTCCCTTAATGAGATTTGCCAATCCTGACACAGCAGAGAGTTATCTCTCCCCTATATAAACCCCCCATATGGCTCTGTAAAGGGGATCGCTGCCATTTTTGCAACCATTCCACCACATTGAGAGCTCTATTTCGGTCCGACCTCCCAAATTACAGCAGACCGGGTCGGCTTGAGGAGACCGAGTCATTCGAGAGGGAACCGATCTTCGCTCGTCGACGGGATCAAATTTGGCGCCGTCTGTGGGAATCTCGCCTGATCGAGAGCTGAAGATGAGTGAGTCCAACCGGGTGACCGTTACTCTCTCACAAGAAGACTTGGAGCTGCTGATAGAAGCTAGAGCCAAGAAATTAGCGGAGGCCCAGCAGGCAGCCGCTCGACCCATCCCACCAGGCCCGGCCGAGCACACTGCTCGTGTAGGCACCGAGGGAGGAGGTCGGCAGGAGGACAGTCCTCATTTCCACCGGGCGCTGTTCGGCCCTGCTGAGGGAGCAGGGCAATCAGACCCTCACGAAGCTACATCCAGTCATACCAGAGCCAACAAAGGGAAGGCTCCCCTTGAGTCAGCCCCGACTGAACGCACAGGGTTCCCCTTCTCCAGCCAGGTCTTGAACGAGCCGCTGCCCAAGCATTTCAGAACCCCGTCCATTACCGAATACGGAGGAGCTACTGACCCTGAAGAACATCTGAAGAAATTTGAGAATGTCTCGATGCTGCATCAATATCCTGATGGTGTCAAGTGCCGGGCCTTCCTGACCACTCTAGCCGGGCCGGCCCAGCGATAGTTTGACAGACTCCCAGAGGGATCAATCAAAGACTTCTCTGATTTCAAAAAACTGTTCCTGCAGCATTTCGCCAGTAGCAAAAGGCACCACAAGACCAGTTTAAACCTGTTCACCATGAAGCAGGGCTCCAAGGAGTCCTTAAAAGCCTACATCAAGAGGTTTAATCAAGTCGCGCTGGACGTACTCACCGCTACGTCCGAAGTGTTAATCAGCGCCTTCGCTCAAGGGCTGCAGGAAGGAGAGTTCTTCAGGTCTTTGATCAGAAAACCCCCCAGGGACTTTGAAAGCCTCCTGGGTAAAGTCATTAAGTACGTGGATGTGGAGGAAGCACAGGCCGCTAGATGGCCAGAGGTCAGACCTGCGCCCGAGAATCCTCAGCCACATCAGAGAAATGCACCTCCCGGAGGACCTCTCAGGAGCCCCAGAGCCGTGGGACACCGACCCGAGAGAGGAATAGTCCAGCAAGTAGCCCAAGGATGCCTCTCTGCCAGATGGCAGCCCTACTATTCCTTCCACAACAGCCATACACACGACCTTCAGGACTGCTGGCAGGCCGGCAGAGGTCGGGGCCGCAACGGCCGAGGAAGTCCAAGAGGAGCTCCTCAAGGAGGTGGTCGAAGTCGGGGAAGAGCCCCGCCAAGCCAATCCGAGTCCCTTGCCCGACCGACCGCCCATACCGCTAAACAGTTATTCCCGACCTCTGGCTCCACCGAGCCCGGGAATGCCAGCGAAGAGCAAGCCAACGAACAAAATGCAGTGCACGGATCCATCAATGTGATTTCGGGGGGACCCACCTATGGAGACTCCAACCGGGCGAGGAAATCCCAAGCCCGGGGCCTCGATATATATCAAGTGGGTTGCAGCGCTGCCCAAGCTCAGGGGCCACAGATCAGCTTCGGTCCCTCAGATTTACAAGGAGTGGAAGTGCCTCACGAGGATGCTTTGGTCATCACGGCGATCATAGCAAACTATCAAGTCCACAGGACCATCGTGGATACAGGGAGCTCAGTGAATATTCTATACTTAAAAGCATTCGAGCAGCTTCAAATTGACATCGCTGAGTTACTACCCGTGGCCATGCTTCTGTTCGGATTCACTGGCAATGAAGTTCAACCCCTCGGCCAGATAAAATTAGCCATTTCACTGGGGGAAGAGCCCCTGAGAAGGACCAGATGGTCTACTTTCCTGATAGTGGACGTGCCTTCGGCCTATAATGCTATATTGGGCAGGCCGGCGATGAATGAATTCCGAGCCGTAGCCTCGACTTTCTACCTCAAGGTTAAATTTCCCGTAGGAGATCAGGTCGGCGAGGCCAGAGGGGATCAGAGGGCCGCACGGCGGTGTTACGTAGATGATGTCCGAGTAGAGGTAAGCAAGGCCCTCCGAGCAGCACCGGCTAATTGCAACATGGTACAATCCTCTCAGCCCTCTCCTTGGGCTGACCTGATAGAAGAGAAGGAAGAGGTCCAGCTCTTGCTCGACCGAGAAGAAACTAAAGTGAAAATAGCTCCTGGACTGTCACCCGACCTCAGACAACAGCTGACAGAATGTCTGACCCAGAACCGAGATGTATTTTGTTAGTGATATGAGAGAAGTGTCCTAAGGCAATCGCCTTATGATGTAAACATTTATATTAATAAATGATAATTCACTATTTGAGTATACATGTTTTGTGTATTTGATTGGGATCTTAAACTCATCTACTGAATGTCCGCAATACAATTCACAGCATAAGAGAATTTGTGATGAGATCACAACTAGTGATTATCTCTAATGTGCAATTATGAAGTATTGAAAATATCCCTAGTCGATGAATTGATAAATATGAACACTATCAATTCTGTTGAGACTAGCATGGGTTATTCTCTAATCAGCTGATTCTCACTGGCTGGAGACATTGGGATGTCCGGAGATAAACATGGATGCTAGTTAAGGGAACTAGTTCATTGGAGTGACTAGCTGTAAAACTTCATATGGTAATCTATATAGATATGTCACTGAAGTTATTACTGCGGCTTAAGTGCGATGTTCCTTTGACTTGCGGTGTTCAAGTCATCTTGGTCATGGAGACTTATACTTTAACATCTTAAGCAAGCATCTCCAAGGAGGTGTGGACCCAGGATGATTGGGTATAAGCCGAAGTGCCCGAAGATGTTTGAGCAGCCTACAAAGGATTCACCACTCCTTGCGAGGAGATGTATACCCAGGCCTATCGTCGAATTGTTACTCAAAGCTTCTGGCCAGAGCATATCATGTTTAGAGTATGAGTCTCTTAAATGCATGAGAGTAATTAGAAATCCAAAGGACGAGAAAGACACTACTTGGGCTAGGTGTGACGTAGTCAGCCTAGTGGGGACTGACACACACAGACCATGTCCTGAACCAAGTGGGTATAAGATGGTGAAGGGAATGGGGCACGATTCATTAGAGCTGCTGAAAGGTTTCGGAATTACTTCTGAGGTCAAACCGTTGATCTTTCGATTAATTGGGGGTCATGATGTACTACTAGGTGCCACTCATGATCGTTCTATAATTAGTTGATTATAGACGGCCAATATAAATCGAAAGCCTATTTAGTCACACGCACTACGAGTAATCCGAGGGATTTAAAACGAGTTGAAAATTGGATTTTCCAATCAAGAGAAATAAGTCGAATCTGAGTTAATCAGAGGCGCAACGGAAACTTAAAATGGCTAAGTCTTTTGAAGGCTTATTGGGCGAATTAAATGAGTTTAATTCGCGATCGGTTTGGTTTGGCCGGCCAAAGAGGGTGCCAACCCCCTTTGGTTTGGCCGGCCACATAAAAGGGGAGAAACCAATTTATTTGGTTTAATTAATAAAATAAATCTAGCGCGATTTGTTTTATAAATTATGGATAAATAAATTTATGTAAAGAAATTTATATAAATAAATTTATAGAAATTTATTCCTTTTTTTTTGGAAATTAAAATGATCCATAGAATGGTTTATTTTAATTTTATAAAATCAATTATGAATTGATTTTTCCACAATAAAAAGGTTTATAAATTTGTTATGAAATTTATTCCATAATAAAAGGAGAGAAGGTATTTGTTTTATTATAAAATTAGTTATAATAAAACTTGGCTTAAACGGAATAATTAATAAGAGAATTTATAGGATAAATTTCTTATGTAAAATTCTGTTAAAGAGGAGACTTGGCAAGGGAGAAGCAACTATATAAGGAACCAAAGGAAAGCCATGAATTCCCAATCAATTAATCAAGAGATTAGTTGCTTCCTCTCTCTCTCTCTACACGCCTCTCTCTCTCTAGGGCCGGTGCCCCTCTCTCTCTAGGGTCGGCTCTCTCTCCTCCCCTAGGGTCGGCGCAACTCCCAAGGTCGGCGTGAGCTTCATCCACCAAGACGACCTCGGAGAAGAAGAAGCGGATCGCGTCTCCTTCCTTCCTCCCCTTCTCGGAATTTAGATTCCGTTACTTGGTGGTTAGTTTCTTTTCTTCTCTCTTGATCTTCTAGTTGTGCCTTCCGAGAATCTAGTAGTTCTCGTCGGCACAAAACTCGTGGCTTTGCAAAGTCATCCCGAAGAGAACTCGGCGTGGACGCGAATAGAGGCGGAGCTTCCAAGGGACGCTACGGTTGGATCTCGTCCCTTACTTCGAGTTACGCGAGGTACAAAGTAAATTAGTTTACTTTTCCGCAAAAGTTTTAATTTATGATCATGTCCACACATCATAAGGTCGCATGCTAGATACGTGGTTAAAATAATTTGAGAAATTATTATGCTAATTCTTCTGCTGCACGTAAAAATTTAAAATTTTACGAACCCGTATCCTTGTCAACATGCACCCGGTCCCAACATATTTGCCTGGTCCCAACAAGATCTTAAAGGGGTCAGACCAGAGGTGATGGAACACAAGCTGCACGTGTACCCTGACGCCCGACCTGTGAAGCAAAAGAAAAGGGATTTTAGCCCTGAACAGAACAAGATCATTCAAGCAGAGGTGGAGAGATTGCTAGAAGCCGGGCATATCCGAGAGGTCCAATTCCCGGCCTGACTGGCCAATGTGGTACTGGTATCCAAGCCGGGTGACAAGTGGAGGGTCTGTATCGACTTTAGAGACCTTAATAAAGCTTGCCCCAAAGACTGCTACCCGCTCCCCCGAATAGATCAGATGGTAGACTCTACTGCCGGGAGTGAACTTATCTGCATGCTCGACGCCTATCAAGGATATCACCAAGTCCCATTATGCCCGGGTGACCAGGAGAAGGTCAGTTTTGTCACAGCTGAAGGTACCTATTGCTACACAGTTATGCCCTTCGGACTCAAGAACACCGGAGCAACTTATCAGAGGCTGATGAATAAAGTTTTTAAAGAGCAGCTCGGGAGAAATGTAGAAGTGTACGTCGATGACATCCTCATCAAGTCCGCCCGAGCTGCCGACCTCATAGCAGATGTACGAGAAACCTGCTGCACCCTGCGAAGGTACGGTCTCAAACTCAATCCTGCAAAATGTCTGTTCGGAGCCAAGAGTGGGAAATTCCTGGGCTACATCTTGACCGAGCGGGGAATAGAAGCCAATCCGGGTAAAGTGAAAGCTCTGCTAGACATGCCGCTGCCAAAGAACCTAAGGGAAGTTCAGCGCTTGACCGGGAGGATCACGGCCTTATCCCGATTTATCTCCCGGTCGGCGGACAGAAGTCTGCCGTTGCTCAAGATCCTGCGCAAAGCCTCCAAGTTCCAGTGGGATGCCGAGTGCGACCGAGCTTTCGAAGAATTAAAAGCTTACTTGGTCGGTCTGCTAGTGCTAGCTAAACCGGAAGAAGGAGAGTCATTGTATGTTTACTTATCTGCTACTGAGGGAGCTGTGAGCGCTGTGCTTGTAACCCAGAAACAGACCGAACAGCAACCGGTCTATTTCTTCGGACACTTACTTAAAGACGCCGAGTGTAGGTATACTACACTCGAGAAGTTAGCTTATGTCTTGGTGTTGATGGCTCGTCGACTGCGACCCTACTTTCTGGCTCATCCTATCCGAGTAATGACCAGTAGCACACTCGGGAAGGTTCTGATCAACCTGGAAGTCTCAGGTCGGATGGTCAAATGGACGACTGAACTGAGCGAATATGATATTCAGTACCAGCCCAGAACTGCGATCAAAGCTCAGGCCTTAGCAGATTTTCTAAGCGAACTTCATATAGAGGAAGAGGAAGAGGTCTGGAAGATATATGTGGACGGGTCAGCCACCCGGGCAGGGAGTGGCGTGGGAGTCTTATTGATGTCTCCTAAGGGAGATCCCATTCATCTGGCTGTGCGCCTAGAATACCATGCCACCAACAATCAGGCGGAGTACGAAGCCCTCTTGGCAGGCCTTCAAGCGGCCAGACAGGTCGGGGCCACTCGGGTCATCCTACATTCTGATTCTCAGTTGGTGACTCAACAGGTGGCTGGGCGATTCGGAGTGAATGACGAGAAGCTACAGGCTTATGTCGAAGCATATCAGCAGTTACAAACATAATTTCAAGAAGTCCAGGTGATGCAGATCCCTCGAGGGGACAACGCCAAGGCAGATGAGTTAGCCTGACTAGCCAGCTCTGTCCGACCGTGGGTCTTCCCCAAGCCTTCGCCGCAGGTAATGCTGGTGGCTCAGGTTGAGAGGGAAGCAGAAATGGAGATAGAGGAAGACTGGAGGGCTCCATTTATCGCCTATCTGAAAGAAGGAACTCTGCCGGGCAACGCCGAGCTGGCCCGGATACTGAAGATAAGGGCCGCCCGGTTCACTCTGATAGGGGATGCATTATATAAGCGAGCTTTTTCCCGACCTCTAGCCAAATGCCTTGGGAAGGAAGATGCAGATTATGTACTCAGAGAAGTGCATTTGGGATGCTGCGGAAATCATTCGGGAGGTCGGTCCATGGCTCGGAAGGTCTTGCTAGCCGGTTACTTTTGGCCGACCCTCCAGAAGGATGCTGAAAAGATGGCTCTTTCATGTCTTTCTTGTCAGAAGTATCAGAATCTGTCTCACCGACCGGTTGAGATGTTGCGAACGTCCATTGTATCGTGTCCCTTTGATCAGTGGGGCATGGATATAGTGGGACCCTTCCCCAGGGCAGCAGGCCAGAAGAAATTCCTATTGGTGGCAGTAGACTACTTCTCTAAGTGGATCGAGGCAGAGGCCTTAGCCCGGATCACTGAGCAAGCAGTGAAAAATTTCCTGTGGCAGAATATCTTGTGCCGATATGGCATACCGCACAAGCTGGTCTCAGACAATGGTCGGCAGTTTCAAGGGCGGATAATCAGAGATTGGTGCAAAGAATTTGGGATCAAGCAGGCCTTCACTTCCGTGGCATACCCCCAGAGTAATGGTCAGGCCGAAGTAGCCAACAGGGAGATTCTAAAAGGGCTCAGAGCTAAGTTGGATCAGGTCGGTGGATCCTGGGTAGACGAGCTGTCGGGTGTCCTATGGGCTCTTCGAACTACACCCAAAGAGGGGTCGGGATGCACTCCCTTCCAGTTAGTCTATGGGAGTGAAGTAGTAGTCCCCATGGAGGTCGGCTGTGAGTCTGATAGAAGACATCTGTATGGAGAAGACAATGCGGAGAAAAGATGAGCTGAGCTAGATCTGATTGAGGAGGTTCGGGCTAAGGCTGCAGTCCGCATGATCGCTTACCAGCAAAGGATGCAGAATCGATACAACCAGAAAGTAATACCCCGACATTTCCAAGTAGGCGACAAGGTATGGAAGAGAATCAAGCCGGTCGGGGAGGTAGGCAAGCTGGAGCCTCCATGGAGCGGCCCTTTCCTGGTGGTTGAGGCGCTGGGATCAAGAGTCTACTATCTGCAAGACGCCCAAGGAAAGCGGCTTGGAAGACCCTGGAGTGCAGTGCATCTAAGATTGTACCGAGAGGAGAGTGTAGAGGGATGATTCTTGTAACTGTAATCAGAAAAAATGATGATAAAGGCTGACTCTCTGGAGGACAACTGCAGCAAGTTATAAGTGAGTTCTCCCTCACGCACCCACCGGACTCGGCGCCGATCGGGCCTGGCGTTCCACGTTCGGTCGGGCCCAGTCGGGCGTGGCGACCCACGCTCGGTCAGGGTAAGTCGGACGGTGTCCAGACTCTTGCTAAGACAAGTTATAAGTGAGTTCTCTCTCACGCACCCACCGGACTCGGCGCCGATCGGGCGTGGCGTTCCACGTTCGGTCGGGCCCGGTCGGGCGTGGCGACCCACGCTCGGTCAGGGTAAGTCGGACGGTGTCCAGACTCTTGCTAAGGCAAGTTATAAGTGAGTTCTCTCTCACGCACCCACCAGACTCGGCGCCGATCGGGCGTGGCGTTCCACGTTCGGTCGGGCCCGGTCGGGCGTGGCGACCCACGCTCGGTCAGGGTAAGTCGGACGGTGTCCAGACTCTTGCTAAGGCAAGGTATAAGTGATTTCTCTCTCACGCATCCACCGGACTCGGCGCCGATCGGGCGTGGCGTTCCACGTTCGGTCGGGCCCGGTCGGGCGTGGCGACCCACACTCGGTCAGGGTAAGTCGGACGGTGTCCAGACTCTTGCTAAGGCAAGTTATAATTGAGTTCTCTCTCACGCAACCACCGGACTCGGCGTCGATCGGGCGTGGCGTTCCACGTTCGGTCGGGCCCGGTCGGGCGTGGCGATCCACGCTCGGTCAGGATAAGTCAGACGGTGTCCAGACTCTTGCTCGGGGGACATATGAATTAACACATTTCTATGATCTTTATTACTAGGACGTGGCTCCTCACGTCCTGAAAGACAAAAGGGGCATTAGGTCAGCTCGGTAAAGCCGAACTGATCGAACCAGCATACACAAGCCAATTCGGCTTCAATTGATAAGGTTAGCTCATTGAAAACGAGATAAAACGGTAAACCAGGGTATCCACCCGATTGGACAACACGCCCGGACTTGGGCAACTACCCGACTGAGCGACCAAGAAGCTCAAATACGCGGAGAGCTCGATACTTAGGAAAATTTGGCGCTTGGCTCAAAAAGTCGAGCTAAAGGAAGTGGTATGAGCGGCCCGATCGGTCACGTTCCGGGAAAATTCGCGAGGTAATCTAAGCGCTGGCCCTAGTAGAGCCAGTCGAGCACCCCAAACAAACAATACTTAACAAAAACCTTAAGCATCGCGAGCAAACAAATACGGCATGCAGGCTATTAAAATAAAACCATGTCAAGCTAAGGAAAGCAAAGAAGGGCTCACGGCCCGTACAAAATTGTGCCCTGAAGGCTGAGTCAATTCAAGACATGACAAACTTCTTAAGGCCAGAAGGTCGAGTCATCCTGAAACAAAGGCAAGCAAGAATTCAACCTAAGTGAATGGGGGGAAGACATCTTCAGGGATCGATGCTTTGATCCGCCGCAGCTTCACTGCGTTGGGAGGAAGGTCCTCGGGAAGATGGCCGGCCTCAGTCAGCTGCTGGATAGCGCCCCTCGCGCCGTACCTGATCAGATTTTTTATGATTTCCTTGGATATTCTTTTTAGCCTTAGAATTTGGAGACCTACCATTAAATGTCCTAAACTTTTCATTAACCTTTGGTGTGGTAGTGCTAGCTAAAACACTTTATAATTTTTTCTAAAATTATCATGCTTCCTATTTTCATGATAAATAATATTAAAATAATAAAAATTATTTCTAGCATATATTTTATCATGATGTAAAATAAATATCATTAACTAATGGCACCATAGTCTTATTCTTGAAAATTTCCCCTTGGCTTGAGCTTCCTACTTTGTTCTTGGTTTGATTCCTCCCCCTTTAACATTGGCACAATGTGCTCCTTGTCCTTTCGTATCATGGGGTTGACTTCTTTTTACTTCTCCTTCTTCTTGGAAGTCACATGAAACTTCTTCTTGACCAACTTGGGGCACTTGTCCTTATAGTGCTCTGTTTGCATATACTTAAAACAAATAATGTGATGTTTATTTTTACAAATTGATATTATTATACCTTTGCTTGTAGGAGTGACACATTCTTCTTTCTCAGTGACTTCGGATGATGATGCTTCTTCTTGTTCTATTGTCAATGGTCTATGCTCCTCAATTCTTGAGGTGGATGCTTCTTGAATTTTCTCCTTGGATATTGAACACCTTTTAACCTCCGACTCCTCTTGTATTTGAAATAAAAAGTTTCTCTCTTTGCCTTTGTCGTTGCGTTCCATTGAGAACGGATCTTCATGAAGCATTGCCAACTTGCTCCATAACTCTTTGACATCTTGAAATTCTCTAATTTTGCACAAGATTGTGCTTGACAATAAATTAGGATTAATTTAGTTACTTTGTCTTTTGCCTCGCATCTCTTGATTTGTTTCTTGGTTCATTTCTTCATCTTAAGGAGCTTTCCGTTGCTATCACTTGGAGCTTAGAATCCCTCCATTAGAGCAAACTATTGCTCTATCTCTATCATGGAAGTAATTTTTTATCCTTGACTTTCAAAGATCAAAACTTTCCATTCCGAATGGTGGAGGTGCTCGGATATCATATCCTACTTCCGTATTTAAAGTTGAACACCCTTGTTCATGATTTATTGAAATTAGAGCTTCTTCTTCAACTTCTTCTTCTTCCTCTACCACGTTGCTCTCTCAGCGATTAGTCCAAAGAAGAGCGACCTTGCTCTAATACCATTTGTTAGGGCACGTTAAAAGCTAGAGGGGAGGGGGGATGATAGCTCACTTTGCTCGTTGATGATTTGTCAGTGCGGAAGACTTGTAGTAATGGTAATGCCCTTAATTTACTTGGTATTCACTTCTTGTTAGTAGGAGCCCTAGAGCCAATTATGTGATGATTGACTAGGGACATTTTGTATCATATTCTATCATTAATAAAGGCATGTTTGATTATTATACTTACTTTGTATTCTGTGCCGAATAACTAAGTATAATAATATCCATGTGTAGTAGGTTCTTATCTACATTATATCAATTGGTTGAATCGATAGTGAGATAATGTAGAGAACACTACACTAAATTATTCCTAGTCAAGCATTAATATTCAGGGACAATATTAATGTATGGAGACTAGCATGTAGGTCAACTGATGACTTGAGCTCACAAGTCATGAATATGTGATATCAAGTTGACACATGAGTATACATTGGGGAATGTGTACTGAATGACCCGCCATGAGAAAGTTTCATAGATTGTCATATGAGTGTCATAAACTTTCTCATGTGACTATTAGTATGAATAGTCCTTAGACCTGAAGTCACTACGGTTCCCTACATAAGGAGTTATGTACTTTGGTATCGTCAAACGTCACCCGTAACAGGGTGGACTATAAAGGCGATCACTGGGTATGTAATGAATTATGCGGAGGGATGTGAGTGATGTAGATGGGATCTATCCCTCCCATATGACGGGAGTGATATCTGTGGGCCCCTTGATCGAGTAGGACTACTGAAACGCATTGTCATGCTCAAATGAGTCAATATGAGATATTGAGCTCATTTGTTTGAGTGAGTCTACTCAGGGATCAAGAAACACAAGATTTATCGAGGATGACACGATCTATGCCTCATTGGTCAATCTAGATATCAAGGATAGAAGGACAAGGTCATACATTATCATAGTCACGGAGGTTTAGTCGGATCTTGACTTTTCTTGTTACTTGGGTAGTAATGATGCATTGCTAGATGCCGCTCATTGCTTATGTGTCTAAAGTGTTTAGGCGCATTGCCAACGTCACGAGAACCTATTGGGTCACACACAAAGGACATGTGAGTGATGTAGATGGGATCTATCCCTCCCATATGATGGGAGTGATATCTGTGGGCCCCTTGATCGAGTAGGACTACTGAAACGCATTGTCATGCTCAAATGAGTCAATATGAGATATTGAGCTCATTTGTTTGAGTGAGTCTACTCGGGGATCAAGAAACACAAGATATCGAGGATGACACGATCTATGCCTCATTGGTCAATCTAGATATCAAGGATAGAAGGACAAGGTCATACATTATCATAGTCACGGAGGTTTAGTCGGATCTCGACTTTTCTTGTTCCTTGGGTAGTAATGATGCATTGCTAGATGTCGCTCATTGCTTATGTGTCTAAAGTGTTTAGGCGCATTGCCAACGTCACGAGAACCTATTGGGTCACACACAAAGGACACAATACTTCGGGAAATCTGAGTGGGAGCCCGAGTTGGGAACTCGGGAGTCCGAGCCCGAGTTGGGAACTCGGGAGTCCGAGCCCGAGTTGGGAACTCAGGAGTCCGAGCCCGAGTTAGGAACTCGGGAAGTCTAAGCCCGAGTTGGGAACTCGGGAGTCCGAGCCCGAGTTGGGAACTCGGGAAGTCCGAGCCCGAATTGGGAACTCGGGAAGGTAGATCGGGAGATCCACTCGGCAGACTGGGTCGGCACTCGGCAAACTGAGTCGGAGCTCGGCAGACTGGGTCGGGGCTCGACAGTCTGGGTCAGGAGCTCGGCACTCGGCAGACTTGGTCGAGAGCCCGAGGGGCCTGGTCGGGATTAAAGGGAAATTCATTAAAGTGTTTAATGAAGGGAAAAAGAAAGATTCTTTTCTTGCATGGGAAATGATAAAGAGCCATATGAAAAGATGTGCTGGTCAGGAGCTCGGCACTCGGCAGACTTGGTCGAGAGCCCGAGGGGCCTGGTCGGGATTAAAGGGAAATTCATTAAAGTGTTTAATGAAGGGAAAAAGAAAGATTCTTTTCTTGCATGGGAAATGATAAAGAGTCATATGAAAAGATGTGCTCTTTATTGGGAAGCCAAAAAGACACAAACCTCTTCATTTTCATGGGATGAGTATAAAAGAGGGCCTTGTGACTTTGGATGAGGGCTTCTTCTTCCTCCTCTCCTTCTTCCCTTGCTTCTTCCCTCCCTCATCTTCCTCCTTTGGCCGAAACCCTACTGTAGGGTTCTTGGTGTTCTGCGAGCTACCTCAAGTTGCTAGCACAACTAAGGTAGCTCTCCCGAAGTTGAGAGATTGCGTCCGTGTGGATACGAGTAGAGGTACGAACACTTGAACGTGCAAGAGATCTGGCGCACCTTGGACGAGCGGGATAAGCAAAGGGCACGCTCCAAAGGTATACACTGTAGATAGATCTATTAGATAGATAAACATTGTACGAGTTTTCTTTCGCATGGATCGCTCGAGGGTTCTTGTTTCCGCTGCATTTTTATGATTTTGTGCCGGGAGAACCCAACACTTCTTTGAGGTGACTAATCCAAAGGTCCACACTATCCGTACAACTCCACTATGGACACACTCTTTCTCGGAATAATCTGGAGACAAAGAAGCTTCGTATAAGCTCACACCAAGAAATACAACAAAATATGAAGCAAATACAAATGGAATCGTAAAACATGATTACAATAATGAACTCTTACTTATCTTGCTTGGATTAGACTCTTGAAGCATGGAAAATGCGGCAACACTACTCTTCCAACTCCTCAAGAACTGGTGTGAAATGGTGTAGCGAGCTCTTGCTTCAATCTACGTGAAAATAAATCCTTTTCTAGGGTTTGCCCGACACCCCTAATCGATTCAGTTTTTTCCCAATCGATTGTCACGTTAAATCTGACCCTGTGTAATGACTATTTTTCAAACCCTAATCGATTGGTCAATTGATTATAAAGCTTTAAATTGATTACTCAATAGATTCCAAAACTCTCTATATGCAAGAAACCATGGCCTAATAATTTAACCAATCGATTAGGGATGCTGGAATCGATATGCCCAATCGATTTCGACCCTTCTTCTCTCGCGAAGAACATCTTCCCAATCAATTACCTAATCGATTAGCCAACCTCTTAATCGATTACATGTTTGATTAAGAGAGCTTCTATTCTCATGACAACGAGCCTTTTAATCGATCACCTAATTGATTGGTTTAGCCTTAATCGATTACCTAATCGATTAAGAATCATTTTATACTTGCGAGAAATAACTTCAAATCGATCATCGGATCGATTAGGATTGGGCCAATTGATTGCCCAAGGCTTAACTTGTCTAACCTAAGTCTAGGGTTCCTTCGCCAAACCTCTCATTAATCATGACTTATTGGGACTTTTCGTTGCCTAGCATCAAGTCAACCTTGACCAACTAGTGCAAAAGGCGAAATCGATCGCCTCCAGCGCCCTCGCCGCACCCGTCCCAAGGCCATCACGAGGGAGGTAAATCACGGTCCCCGGAGTAATTAGTGCACAGTTGGGCCGAGAATTGATACACCAAATGCCCAGAGTTTTAATCCAGTGTGCCTCGCGCGACTCAAACCTAGGTTCTCTTGTGCAACACTCCCATGCACTAACCACTCCGGATCCCCGTGGGGATCAACCGTGACCAACTAGGGCTTACACCAAGTGTCTGGTCAGTCCTTAACCAACTTAAACTTTCCCTTACCTAGTTTTTAACTAAGACTTCTCTTATGCCAAGTGTTTAACTCCCAGCTAACCACCTTGGACTTTACCTAGTTCCCAACTAGGTTTGCCTAGTCCCACTAAGGTTTTGCTATGTGTCAAGTGTTTAGTTCCCAGCTAACCCACCTTGATCTTGACCTAGTTTCCAACTAGGTCTGCCTAGTCCCACTAGGGTTTTATTATATGCTAGGTGTTTAGCTCTCAGTTAACCCACCTTGATCATAACTTAGTTCCCAATTAGGCTTGTCTATTCTCACTAGGACTTCTCTCGTGCCTATCTTCCAGTTAGGACTTCTCATTTGCCTAACTTCCAGTTAGGGCTTGCTTTGCCAATGTGCAATTCTCTTTGATATACTTGGACTTATCTCTTATATATTGTCAAAATATCATTGTCAAACATCGAAACTCAAGTTCGAGCTAACCCAAACTTAATCAAACTAGTAAACTTTGACCCATAGAAAATTGCATCAATAGGGTTGTGGTCTATTAAGCCTTCTAGCCTATTAGGTTCATTGGGCTAGGTATCTCAAAACTTACACATTAAATGATAATCATTACCTGGTGTTGACATGACAACTTTCATAAATGAAATATGTTGATTAGATGATTTCATTTATACTTGATATAACATCTTATATGTGAAGGCTATCTTAGACATCCACGGTTAGATCCTCAGCTACGATGTATTTATAGAATTTTTTTTTCCAAATAGAGCGCGAACCCTGAGACACTGGGCTTCTAGACTGTCCACCGTGAGTGCTTCCTGATTTACACTAGCGGTCGGTGAAAAATTTTCGTGAGGCCGAGCCGATCGTTCGAGGTTGAAAAAACTTTATTAATCATTTTTTTCAATAGGATAGAGGCTAGAAGAGATGTTATAAATAGGAGTCTTCCTCCTTCACGTATAGGCACATTCATTTTATCTCTACTAGAAGCTCTCCTTGTTCTCTAAGCTTCACATTGAGTACTGTGCCAGCATTCCTAGCTCTAACGTTCCTTCTTTTCTGCTGCATAATCAGCATCCCTATATATATATATATATATATATATATATATATATATATATATATATATATATATATATATATAGGTGGCTGCGAACTGGTCGCGTTCCGGCGTGGCTCTACAAAACAACGATCGTTAGTAGACCCGTCGGGGATTTTCCCGGTCAGACATTCCGACGGTCAAGTCAGGATCCGCAGGCATAATAGTGGAGCAATATTGAAATGAGGCAAGAGGCCAGAAAGCTTTCGCGCGCATACCTGCGGTAGGGGAGTGCGGAGTTTATATAGCCGAGGGAGCTGACAACCCTTATCCGTACTGACGAGATAAGAGTGTGATAGTCAGCTCGTAGGGAGCACTTAGGGGTGGCGCGGTATGGCGTGGGGTGCTCGAGTAGTACGGGAGTACGTACTGGCTGGGCGGACTGACCACGATAAGTGTCAGAGATGAGTGAGATGTGTGGAACCCCGTTAGTAGGATCGTACCCTGGATATGATGATATAGGGGGTGAAGAGGTGACATAGCCTGTACCCCCAAGGTCGACTGGCGGGTCCGAGTGCCGGGAACCGAGTCGGGCAGTAGCCAGTGAGCATGTGTAGTCACGCGTCCGTCTGGTAGAATAGGAGCGCAGGGTACGTCCTGAGTCGGGGGTTTACCAAGTGAGGTTTGTCTGATCTTGCTGAGTATCCGGTACTTGCGATGAGATTGGAGCGTGGATCACCACGCATCCGATTATGGCGCTTGACCTAGCTCTTGGTCGAAAAATGGCCAGGGGACGTGGGCAACCACGTGCCCGACTGGGAGAATGTCTGGCGGTCAGTCCGACCGACTCCGTTGGTGGCGAGCTAGACGCCACTCCGCGGGCTCCTAGGCTCGGCAATCCACCAAGGGATACCTTCGCTGACCCGCCTATTAAACCTTTCTGGCGCCAGGCTGGCTGGCTGGCCCGACCTATGAGCCTACCGGCCGTAGGCAAGGCCGGGATCATATATATATATATATATATATATATATATATATATATATACGGACCGCGTGCGCGACACGCCTGATCGGTTACGGAAGGGCTCGGGAGCGTACCTCGACGGGTTCACTGTACCCCGACTGGTTCACCCTACCCCTTAGGGTTCATCGCTCACCCCCCCCCCCCGTTATAGTTTTGTTCGGGGGCGGCGGCCGAAGGCCGCCGGTATGATCAAAGGTCGCCGATACGATCGAATGACTCGCTGAGCCTCTCCGTGACCGATCACTGTACCCCGACGGGTTCACCCTACCCCTAGGGTTTATCGCTCACCCCCTGGATTATAATTTTGTTCGGGGTGACGGCCAAAGGCCGCCGGTACGATCGGAGGACTCGCCGAGCCTCTCCGTGACCGATCAGAATCACGGGACTCATCAGGCGTGTCACGCACACGGTCCGCAGCATATATATATATATATATATATATATATATATATATATATATATATATATATATATATATATATATATATATATATATATATATATATACACGGTCCTTCGATCATATTGCCACCCACTCAGCAGCTCAGATCCTCTGGTCCGCATTTTTGCGGACCCGGGGATGGTCCACTCCCAATTGCGGCCGGATCGCGATCGCGATCCGGCCGCAATTTGTTACAATCCCTTTTAGGGTTCACAGTGTCTCCCAGGTTATAGTTTGGGTTCGGGCGGGTGGCCGGAGGCCACCCGAAGGTCACGATGAAAGATTTAGGATTTGGGGTTTAGGGTTTAGGGTTTAGAATTTAGGGCTTAGGTCGTCGGATGGTCACTGGCTATCCGTTCGAACCTAAATTATAACCTGAGGTGCACGATAAACCCTAGAAAAGATTACTATAAATTACGTCCGGATCACGATCGCGATCCAACTGTAATTAGGAGTGGATCATCCCCTGATCCGTAAAAATACGGACTAGAGGATCTGCTCTCCCACTCAGAGCTGCACGAGACGAAGGCGCCTCGGGTGAGGGCAAAGATGTGACTAGGAAGCAAGACAGATATAGGAAAGACAGATAAAAAGATTTCTAAAAAATTTTCCGTGGATGAATTTTTAAATAAGTAAACAACGGAAGATAAATCATTCATCTTAAAGAGAATATTGTAAAAAAGAAATCGTATAAAAAGCATTCCTCAATTCTTAAATTCGTCCAACCAAATAAACAAGGCATTAATCTTGTGTCTTAAATAGAAAGACTAGACAGAATTCACTCATTCCTATCTTAAATAATATGGAGATATTAGCTAGGTTACCGGACCTCACATCTTTGAAACCTCAACGCTCGAGCTAGCTCGCGCATCCGTACGTTTAATCTTCAATAACGGTTCGTCCAAACTAATCCGAATTGTTACAAAATGGCATGCATCAGCACGTTTGATCTTAGAATTAATTAATGGCATCTACTATTTAATTAAATAATGTTTTTACTTTATAAAAAAAATAGCTTAAATACCTTCGCTGAATACAACGATAGGGAGAAAACAATAATAAACGAAGAATATAACAAATGTTGCAATTTGCACGGATCAATAATTAACTGCAGAAAACAATTTAACTCTTTGTAATTTGCACGGATCAGTATTCAAAAATAGAAGAGAGGCGGTCCCTGCTCCATTAATTCGGAGAAAGCAAATATGGCAACGCCGTGATTCATTAAAACGCTCGATTAATCAGAACAACCATTCGTCAACCTTATACATATGGATTTTCGATGAAAATGCCATATATCATTAAGAATTCTGCTGGTACATATATGCATATCGTGGAAGAAAGTTAGCCCTTTCTTCTTCTTCCTGTGTGACGCAGCTTTAACCGACGTGAAGTGTAAGCCATAATTATTAATGTCTGCGAAAATAAAGTATTATTCTAACTAAACACATGCAATATATAGATCGAATGAAAGAAAAATTTGCAAGGAAAATTGACCAAGACGCACAAAACCTTGTATAAATATGGACGTAAAGTCTATGAGGATGGATCGATCATAGACACACACAAGCTAGCTAGCTAACACTAGGAGGAGGTCACTTGCTCAAGGAAGTAGCCATGGAAGCTGCCTTCTCTTCCATTAGTCTCCTCCTCCTCCTCCTCCTCTCTTTCTTTGCTGCCATCTTATTCATTGCACGATTGAGGAGGAAGGGAGACGATGATGCACCTCTCCCGACGGGGCCACGTGCGTATCCCCTGATCGGAAACTTGCACCTCGTCGCCAGGGGCGTGCCGCACCAAACTCTCGCTGACTTGGTGCGTGAGCACGCGAAAGGGCCGCTGATGCGCCTGCGGCTCGGGCAGGTGGACTGCTTCGTGGCGGCCGACCGAGAGGCGGCGCAGGAGATCGCTAAGCACCAGGACTTGAACTTCGCCTACCGACCCAAGATGACCTTCGGTCAGTACTTCGCCTACGGCAACCGCAATGTCGCCCTCGCCCCCTACGGCGACTACTGGAAGCAGATGAGGAAGATCTACGCCATGGAGATGATGAGCCCCTCCCGCGTGAAGTCCTTCTTCTCCGTCAGGGAGGTGGAGTACCGCACCCTGGTGAGGGACATTTCAGTCGCCGGGGCGTCGGGACAGACGCCCGTCAACGTCAGTTCTATGTTGATATCGACAGGCAGCACCATCGTCGTCAAGTGTGCGTTCGGGAACAAGGGCGAGGAACTCCAGCGCCAGTTCTTGAGCTTGGTGACGGAGACGCTGAGCTTGATCACCAGCTTTGCGGTGGCCGACATGTTCCCTTCGATAAGATTCATGGATTCTCTCACCGGTTTGAAATACAGGTTGGGTCGGGTTCAGCAAAAGCTCGACCGGATGTTTGATGAAATAATTGCATTGCATGAGGGCGACGTCGAAGACGAGAAGAAGGACCTCATCGATGTGCTCCTCCAGCTTAGAGACCAAGGAGAGGACATCACACTCGAAAGCATCAAGGCTGTAATCCTGGTAGCTAATTTTTTTTTCATTTAATAATATATGTTGGACATGATACATATATATACACTAATCAATTCAATCTCCATGCATGCATGTTTCATGTATGATATTTTTTTTCTTCTTCTTTCTTTTTCATTCTCAGGAAGTATTCCTAGCAGGGAGCGAGACAACATCGACAACCATCGAATGGGCTATGTCAGAAATGATTAGGAAACCTGAGACGTTAGAGAAAGCTCAGAAGGAAGTGAGGCAAGTTATCAGCGGAAGGACGAAGATCACGGAGAGAGATATGGAGAAGCTCACGTACCTGAAGATGGTGATCAAGGAGACGCTGAGGCTACACCCACCGGCACCCTTGTTGCTGCGCGAGTGTAAGGAAACTTGCCTAGTGCTCGGATACAAAGTGCCTGCCGGAACTCGAGTGATCATCAACGGATATGGGTTGGGCCGGGACGAGCGGTACTGGGTCGACGCCGTGGATTTCAGGCCGGAGAGGTTCGCCGACGGTTCATTAGACTACAGGGGCAATCACTTTGAATATTTGCCATTTGGCTCAGGCCGAAGGGTGTGCCCTGGCATGAACTTCGGGAACGCATCTATCGAGATAGCTCTCACTCATCTCCTCTACTACTTCGATTGGAAGCTTCCCAAAGGAATGAAGGCGGAAGATGTGGACATGAGAGAGATTGCTGGCATTGCTACTCAGAGGCACTCGCCTCTCTTCATGATTGCTACCCCTGCAGTTCCACTTCCTTAAGCTTCACCTATATATATATATATATATATATATAACACATACATAAAGTGCTTGGCATTGCTACTCAAAGGCACTCACCTCTCTTCATGCTTGCTACCCCTGCAGTTCCTCTTCCTTAAGCTTCACCTACGTGCATGCCTAACTCGCCATATATATATATAATCTACATATAAAGTACTTGAGTTATTATGTGTGATTGATTCAGTTAAGTTGAGTGTTTTAAGTTGTAAACCGAATGGCCGGGTTGTATGAGACCCATTTATTTTATGTTTTATGCATAGGACACATCGATGAATAAGAGAAATCATATCTCCATGTGTTATTAATTATATGTGAAGTCCTTGTTTGATTCTAAACGTTCCCATTGTTAGTTAGCGTATGTGGTGTTATCATTATGAAATTTGAGAGTTAAAATCTGATAAAATCAGTATACCTGTCCTTTCAACATGTTAATTATATCATTCGGACGATAGCTTTCATGGTTTATTTCCTCTATATTGGTCTTACAACAAGTTGGGCGGGGAGGGAGGGGGCAACTTCCGGTAAGACAAGGAACTATAGATCTACATTAACATTAAATCTTATGGTGTTGTCCTAATTAAAGTCACTATAAAAAAGATAATTTTATAGATGGATTTTTAATACGTACATATATAAAAATCTATTTTAAATTTATATAAATCTAAGATGAATTTATTAGAAAATTATTAATCTGTTTTTATTTTAATAAAATATAATATTTTTTAAAAAATAAAATAGAATTTTTCAAATTAAATCGCATATAGATTTTTATAAATAAAGATAAAATAGAATTCTATTAAAATAAAAATAAAATAGAATTTTGTTAAAACGCTCGATTAATCTGAATAACCATATATCCGTCAACTTACATATGAATTATTTTCTCTGCTCCCGGGACTATAATATAAAGAAAGACAATTAATTATCTTACAAGCAGCCTTACAAAAAAAAATTAATCTATTACAAAAAAAAATTAATTATCTTACAAGTAGCCTTACAAAACCCACTAATGCACCGCCCATATCTGGATTTCTGAAAACTCCATATGAATAGAGAGAGTAGAGGTAGGAAATGATGTTTTAGATGTCCAAACATATATATATTAGATATCACCAATCAAATAGGAGTAATTTAAAAATATCAGTGAGTTTTGACCAAAACCCACTGATGGACCTCCCATATCTGGATTTCTGAAAACTCCATATGAATAGAGAGGTTAGAGGTAGGAGATGATGTTTTATGTCCAAACATCTATATATTAGATATCACCAATCAAATAGGAGTAGTTTTGAAATATCAGTGGGTTTTGACCAAAACCCACTGATGGACCTCCCATATCAGGATTTCTGAAAACTCCATATGAATAGAGAGGGTAGAGGTAGGAGATGATGTTTTAGGTGTCCAAATATCTATATATTAGATATCACCAATCAAATAGGAGTAGTTTAGAAATATCAGTGGGTTTTGACCAAAACCCACTGATGGACATCACATCTATGTTCAGGCCCTCCTAGCATGACTTCAGACCCTGCATTTTAATTTGAAATTAAGTGTTTTGATAGGTTTTTTTATATATTAATATATTTTTAAAATAGAAAAAAATTTTGAGTCCATATCGGGCCTGAATCAAAAGATTTCAGGCCCAACGTGGACCTGAAATAAAATTTTCAGACCCACGCTGGGCCTGAAATATTTTTATTTCAGGCCCAGCGTGGGCCTGAAATAAAATATTTCAGGCCCAACGTGGGCCTGAAATAATAGATTTCAGGCCCACGCATACGTTTTTTTTTTTGAAATTTTTTTACGTTTTTTTGTTTCTGCATACGTTTTAATATATTATGAAATTTTTTTACGCTTTTTTTTATTTCTGCATACGTTTTTTTGAAATTTTTTATATATTAATATATTTATTAAATATTATTTAATATATTAATTTTTATTAATCAAATATAAAATTTATTTATTTATATTTTTAAATCACGTTGGATGAGCTATTTTTAACTGAAATATTTTTTTAATTTTTACCTTACGTTTTTAGTGCCGATTTCATAATATATTATTTTAAAATAAAAGTCTGAAAAAGCACGTGCAGATGTCTAGAAATTTGTTACTGAGAGAGAAAGAGAAAGACAGAAGTTAGAAGAGGGGTATAAGAGGAAGTTCACATAAAGGCCTGCGCCCTTTGGTAAAATAGAAACCATGGTACGCCCTTTGGTAATTTTCGACATTTAGGTGCGCCCTTTGGTAAATTGCCGTTTTATCATTGTATGTCACTTTTATTTATATCATTTTTCTTCTATAATGCAGGAATGTTGTTACTTTTGATCCAGTTTTGATGTGTTCATGTATATATCGTTTCTCTACTAGACTATCATTTTTCATGTATATATTGATTCTGTGTTCATTTGGATATAAATATGATATGTTTGGATATGTGTTTTATATGTATGTATTTGATACATATGTTTGGATATGTGTTTTGTGTGTATGTATTGTATGTGTTTGGATATGAATACTATTGTTTTATGTGTATTTTATTTGGATATATGTTGTGGTGTGATTTAAATATTTTTGTATATATTGAATGTAAATATGGGAAGGGGAAAAGCAAAGCAAACCTGCTGGAAATTTCCAGGAATTAGCGACGGAATATTGACTATTCCGTTGCTAATAGCGACAGATATTTATGATATCCATCGCATATAACGACGGATATTTGACTTTCCGTCGCTAATTACGATAAAATAGCTACCGATATTTGACTAGTCCGTCATAAATAGCGACGGATATTTGTCTTTCCGTCGGTAATTGTTCCCGTACACGCCACCACCCGCATCTGGTATTTTGTGACGGGGGTTATGTATCTGTCACTATTAGCGACGGATTATTTATTTAAAATCTGTCGCTAATAGCGACGGAGTTTGTATATCCGCTGCTACCCCTGACCTGCGATGGTGGAAGAACTGACGGGGCTCTTTCCGTCGCTATTAGCATTTAGCGACAGTATCAATCCGTAGCTATTCGCTGAATTTTTTTGTTGTTGTGTTAACAGACGTGAAGTGTAAGCCATAATTATTAAAGTCAGAGGAAAAAAACAAGTATTATTCTAACTAAACACATGCAATTTATAGTAGATCGAATGTTAGAAAAATATGAATGGAAAATTGACCAAGCTAAGACGCACAAAAGCTTGTATAATTATGGACGTAAACTATGAGGATGGATCATAGACACCCACACTTGTATAATTATGGCTCTCGTCACGAGTGTCACTGTTATTACTGTTAGTGCCTCCTGCACTGTTTTGGCGCTGGGTACCACGGTCACGACCGTGTCCTCGTCCATGCCCACACCATTTGCCACGTCTAGGGCTGCTAGACCCACGCCCCTCGCCTCCTGACGAAGTCACTAGTAGAAAATTGCTAATTAACCACGGGCGTTCACCGTTGTCGTAGGCGAAAATCACTGTTGTTAAAGGTCATGTTGTTAAAAGGGGTGGTCTACATGAACAGTTACAAACCGTTGTCGTTTATAGTCAATAACAACAGTGTAGCAATAGGTTTTCACCGTTGCCTTTTAATGTGATCGACAACATGTTAACATTAGTAATAAACCATTGTTTGTGTATAATTTAACAACAAATAAAAATCGTTGTCTTTTGGTTGAGACAGCCAACAATTTACAATAAATACTAATTAAAAATTAAATTATTTTAATAATTAAACAATATTCAGCAAACACACTTCAAACTATCATATATACACATCAAAATATCATCAAATATTATACATTATACTCCACAAATATCATACATCAAGATCCCCAATATTAGTCCAAATTCAGATAACATCATCAAAGTATCATATACATCAAGAAGTACCAGAAACTAAGATAATTACATCATCAAAATATCCCTAGCAGCTAGCTTCATCACCAAAAGTCTGTAGTGTTAAGACCAACCGTTGAACCTGCAAACGTGCAGCGCTTATCAGAAAATGCATCTCGAAAAGTGAGATCAAAATTGAGTTCTAGAGCATCTAAGGAAGTAGCTAGGCAGCCTAAATCTTGCTTCAAAGAGAATTCATGTTAGCTATCACAGCAACATGATATCAATGTTAGCTTTCGACAGCATTCAGATCTCGCTTCAAAGAGAATTCAGAAACACCAAATTCAGAAACAACATTCAGTGTTAAACTATTGGTATAAATAATCACCAAATCAACTTAAGTTTCTATTAAGAGATCAACTTATTAAATATAAAATAAAATTTTAGCCTATAAATGATATCAAAACTCAAAAAAGGGTTATCTACACAAACACAGCAACAGAATATTAAACAAATTAGATTAATATGGCTCCAAGTAATAGTCATGCACAAAATAAAGCATTTGGCCCAAATTTGTTTAAAATAGTAGAAAAATAATAGTAAGAAAAGGAACTTGTACATACCTATTCATAAATATAATCTTGTATGCATTCGGCTACCTCAGATCGCACTTCATCAATTTCTTGTTGAGAGTACTCCACTTGTGTGAACTGCGAACACACATAAATTATATAATCTTAAAGAACAAAACATAATTAATTGAAAAAAGGATAACAAAATAACTTCTAATTATTTGAGATTATAAAGATAATATTACTATCGATCGCGCCCTCAATTGTTGCAATTTCTTCAGTAATTTGTCTCATAAATCTCATTACGTAATAACCACATTGTTTAGCATCTGGCTGCCTAGGAACCTACGTTAAAGACAAATCATATGGTTAATGACCAATATACATATTAAAATATTTGATTGAAATAGAAGTACACATACCTTGATTACTTCCCATTGTACATTCTTTCTTCCTTTCTTTCCTTTGTTCGATTTAAACAATTTTAACGCCATTCATGTATACATACAATATAGTTGATATATGTTTGTTTTATGACTAAATTAACTGCATAATAAAAACAATATATGAACTCACATTTCGACAACATATTGCCAATCCTGATCGCGAATGCGATGACTTAGGGAATCCAAGAAGTAAACAATCTCCTTATGAGGTTCAATAACGGTGAGATTCCAATGGAAACTACACACAAACACATAATCAGTGCAATTCACTTAAAAAATAATTGAAAATGTTATTATGGATGTCAATTACCCGTTGCAACTTGGCACCAAAATCAATTGATTAACTGATGCACCACTCATCCTATCAGCTAAAAAACTCGCCCTTTGGTTCAACCGTTTGGATTTACCTATTTTGTCCTGTGTGGTTTGTTGAAAGTATGGGATGCTGTGCGGATTTACAAATCTGAATTTATCAATTTTGTTTTCTTTCACCAACTTTTTATAAAGATGTCTACCATTTAAAATAAAAGAAAATCAGAATTATATTAGTATTACTAAACAAATAAAGTATGTCGAAGAACAAATAAAACAAAAATTAAAGTTGAAGGTAATTCGAAAACTTACCATATGTAAACAACTACACAATTTCCTGAAATAGGCTCCAAGTGATACAAAGGACTGATGTCCTCAAAGTGCAAGTTCAGTTTATAATCATCCTGAAATACCTCATGATCGTCTAAAATAATTGACAAGTTCCTTTCATTTTCGAGAGCACGCTTTGAATAACAATATAGCATGTGCAACGATTTTGGCACACTTGATGGCAAAGTTTGGTTGTTTCCTACACGGGCAGTTTTCTTCATTTGAGGCTTTGAACAATTAGAAACGTTAGCTTGTTAGATAGGTGCAATACTAAATAATTTTACAAATAATTACTTTGAAATATTAGCTTAGATGTACCTCCTGTCGTAGCATTAGCAAGTGTTTTGGCCAAGCCACATGTGTTCCAACAACATCACCAATAGTTTCACATTCATTGGGAATTGGAACTGGCAAACATGCTGATTTTTGAATTGCTTCATCGATGGAAACACGCATACAATTCTTGGGTAATGGAATACCATGGATAAAGTGATTAACTCGATTGGCCTTAATAACTGTTCCATATGCAACAATGTATATGATAGATGGCTTAAATGCCTTCTTTTGCCTTCGATATGGATGGCTTAAAGGTCGAAACTTTCTATGGCCTGTATATGATATTTTCCTACTATGCTTCAACCTTGTCGAGTAAGTATTTTCTGCACAAATAGGACAAGCATGATATCCCTTCACAACACATCCTGACATATTCCCATATGCAGAAAAATCATTGATTGTTCATAACAAAACAGCTTTAAGAGAGAAACTTTCTTTTCGATATGCATCAAATGCTTCGACACCTTTATCCCATAAACATTTTAAGTCGTCAATGAGAGGTGCTAAGTAAACATCAATCTCATTTCCTGGTTGTCTAGGACCAGATATCAATAAAATGAGCATAACAAATTTTCTCTTCATACACAACCATGGTGGAAGATTGTATGTGATCATTAAAATTGGCCAACAACTATATGCAGAACTCATCAAACTGTGGGGATTGATCCCATCTGCCGATATAGCCAATCTCAAATTTCATGGCTCAGAAGAAAAATCTGGCCACATGCGATCAACTAATTTCCAAGAAGGTGCATCAGCTGGATGATGTAAGTATCCATCATGAATTCTTTTATCAGCATGCCATGTTAACTCCTTGGATATCGCCTTATTCCGAAACATTCTTTGAAATCTTGGAATAGGTGGGAAATACCACAAGACCTTTGCAGGAACTCCTTCTTTTACGTTAGATTTGTCGCTCAACTTCCACCTTGATGTCCCACAAATAGGGCAATTGGCAAAATCGTCGTACTCTTTCCGATACAAGATACAATCATTAGGACAAACATGAATTTTGACATAATCCATCCCTAATGCACGTAAGATTTTCTTTGCGTCATACATAGATAAAGGCAATTCATTGTCATCTGGAAGCATTTCTCCAAACAAACTAAGTATATCGGTGAAACTTTTATCACTCCAACTATATTTTGCCTTCAAGTTAATAATTTCACAACTGCAGATAACTTTGTAAATTTTGTACATCCTGGATATAAGCATTTCTCAGCATCTTCAAGTAGCTTATTGAACTGACTTGGATTCTCACCATAACTATCATATACAGCCTGTACCATGTCTATAGGCTCCTCTGCAAAAGATTTGTCTTCATCTTGCCCTACTCGATCATTACCATTCACTAAGTTCCCTGTCAACAATCTTTCTCCATGCCATATTCATGTATGATATGTTAAATCCATACCATTACAATACAAATGCGCCCTTATAGTTTGAAGATTTTTCTTCTTTATATTACCACATCTTGCACATGGGCAAGGTATTGCATTAGGATCGTTAGCATTCTTCAGTGCAAATTGTAAGAAAGATTCTACTCCAATATCAAATTCACGTGATAGTCTATCCTTTGACATCCATTCTTTGTCCATTTTTGTTACAAGTACTAATCAGCTAGGAATGAGGCAACACCTACCTTCAAAATAATTGTACATTATATCACTAGATCTTTACATAACGAATAATTAGAAACATCACATATTCATAGCATACAATATATACAATCAATCTTGAAGCAAAAACAAGTAAATAAGGGAGAAAAATTGAAAGATAAATTAATTGATGGGTTTGCATATATCAACACTCATTAACGAGTTAGTAAGAAAAAATTGAATTTTTTCCACAACCCCACAAATAACCTTTAGAAGTAAATAAAAAAACATAGGATTGTTTTATTGAAGGATTTCTGATAATAGGATTTAAATGGATTAGGGTATTTGATAATAGGATTTCTGATTTCAACTATACAATCTTCATTAAATATCAATTTGCGTCTAGTGTTTAATATTTTAAAAGAAACTTTATACAAGAAACATAGAAGATGACATATTAGAAATCTGAATTGGATGTCCCAACTGAAACCAATAAACTGAAACTAGAGAAGGGTTTCATCACCTTGAAGAGTGGTAGAAGAGAGGGAGAGACGCCAGGTACCGTCTGGATTGTTCTCCAATAAACACTCGCAAGAGAGAACGACACCCAAAATGCTGAAATGTTCGACTCAAACCTACTGTCCAAAACCTGAAGATGGTTGAAATGTTAGACTCAAACCTACTGTAGAAAACCCAACAAGAGCAAACATTACCTTGATATCTCTCCAATTCGGCAACTCGGCACAAGAGGAGGAAGAAGAAGGGGCGTGGTGGCGGCTAGTTCGCCCGAGGAGAAGTTTGAGGTGCCTTGTTTGTGTGCGGCGAAGAGGAAGAAGAAGAACGAGAAGAAGGAAAAGATGGCAACGAAGTTTGAGGTGTGTTAGGGTTCGGCGTTGTCGCTCGCGACGAAGAGGAAGGAGAAGAAGAACGAGAAGAATGAAAAGATCGTTGAGGTGTGTTAGGGTTCGGCGACTGCGGCGAATGTAGAGAATGAACTAAGGGGAGGTCGCGCGGCGACTGAAGAGAACAACTAAAGCAGGCGTTTTCGTTTTCACGTTTTCGTTTTCACGCTCGCTCGCTGTTGTGTATTACCACGTAAGTAACACCAATAGATAACGGTTATTTAAAA
>JAGFNQ010003492.1:0-90554 GCA_024364735.1 Boesenbergia rotunda
TTGTTGGCCAGCTTCCGGATGTTCTTCATGTTCACATGTGCTAGCCTCCGGTGCCAAAGTGTGGACTCTTCTTCTTTTGACATGAGACACTTAGCAAAAGCATTAGTAGCACTTTTACATGAAACTTGATAGATATTGTCTACTCTTGCTCCTACTAGTACCGTGTCCAGGTGTCATTTTGTCTAACTAGACATTGACTTGGTTGAAGTCAATTGTGTAACCCCGTGTCACAAATTGACTGACACTTAGGAGATTAAACTTCATCCCCTTGACTAGAAGGATATTCGAGATTCTAAGATATTCGGATATTTGAATGTCTCCTATTCCTATGACCTTAAGACTACCATTGTTACCAAATGATACATTACCTCTACTCTTCTTGTGAAATGTGGTAAACAATGATCTATCCCCGGTCATGTGTTTGGAGCATCCACTATCAACAAACCAAGTTGATAGATGCTCCCCCTCAATCATAACCTACACAATTCGAAAATAGAAGTCTTAGGTACCCAACCTTGGGACCTAAAGCATCAACTAAACATGACTTAGGCACCCATGCTTGACAACTTTCTTTTGAGTTTGGGTGTCCTAGATTGTCTCATGTCAGTCCTAGACATGAGAGACACAAATGAGGGTTCTTTAGGGCGGTAACCAATACCGGCCCTATTGTAAACCGCTCTTTGGGCATTTAGAATCATATCTAGGGTCTTGGAGCTATTTGAGAATTTCCCAAGAATATTCTTGAGCTTCTCAACTTCACTCTTCAATGATTGGTTTTCCTCTACTAACACGTTATCATGCAATCACTGATTTCCTCAACCTTAGAGGATTTCAAGCTTACAATCTCATGTTTCAAAGATTTGATTTCATCTTCTAGTAATTCAACATGCAAGTCATCAATGTTATCATCCCTAGAGCTTTCAATTGATCATTTCAATTGCAATGCTTAACTTTGTTTTGGATTTTTAAGCATACTAGTTAAACATGCAATTGCTCTATACATTTTTCAAGCTCGGGAGAAGTTACCTCTTCATCATCCGAAGATGATGAAGCCGCGTTTGAGGAGCTTGAAGATTCTTCACTGCTCTCCTCTCCAAGAGCCATGAGAGCCACTTGCCTTGTGCTCTTCTCCTCCTTCTCATCATCGGATGAACTAGAGGATGACTCATCCCAAGAAGCCTTCAAAGCCTTCTTCTTCTTCTTGGATTTCTCTTCTTTTCTTTTGGGTTTCTCCTCCTTCTTAAGCTTCGGACATTCATTCTTGAAATGCCCTTTCCTACCACACTCAAAGCAAGATGCATTATTCTTATCAAGCTTGAATTCACTAGTGTTACCTCTCCTTTTGAAACGTCGTCTCTTCGCATCATCCTCCTCACAAAGTTGGCCATTTCAGATGAAGAGGAGCCGCTGCCATCTTCCTCAGAATTTGACTCGGATTCGGAAGAGGATGAAGATGATGAGACCTCCTTCTCCTTCTTCTTCTCCTTCTTCTTCTTATTGGTCCGGTCCCCTGCAACTAAGGCAATCCCCTTCTCCTTGGGGCCTTTGTTAGCCATCTCATGCAATTCCATCTCACAAAATAAATCATCTAATTTCACAATAGATAAATCCTTGGATACTTTGTAGGCATCCACCATGGATGACCACAAAGCATTCCTTGGAAATGCTTTCAAGACATACCTCACAAGGTCGCGATTCTCGACCTTTTCATCAATTGAATGAAGTCCATTAAGGACTTCCTTGAACCGGCTATGGAGCTCACTTACCGACTCATTCTCCTTCATGAAGAGATTTTGGAGTTGATTGAGGAACAAGTTCCTCTTGGCAATTCTAGAGTCTCGGGTGCCTTCATGGAGCTCAATGAGTTTATTCCACAAGTCCTTGGCACTTGTGAAAGGACCAACCTTGATGAGTTGGTCTTTGTTCATGCCACATTGTAGAGTGACGACCGCCTTCGCGTCGGCTTCACTCTTCCTTGTTTGTTCGGCAGTCCACCTCCATGACTCAAGTTCTTTGCCTTCATCATCCTTAGGAGGATGAATCCCTCCTTCACTGCGAACCAAGTGTGGATATCCATCTTCAAGTAGTATTCCATCTTTGATCTCCAATATTGAAAGTCGGCGCCATCAAAGAATGGAGGTCGGGTGGTGGAGAATCCTTCTCTCAAAGCCATCTTGTTGAGAACTCTCGGTTGTTAAGCCGTAAACAGAGCACCTTGCTCTGATACCACTTGTTGGGAACGAGATGGCTAGAGAGGGGGGGTGAATATAGCCAATCACTTCTTCTTTGAAGAGTTATCAAGTTTCTGCACTTGAAGTTGTTAAAGCACAGCGGAAGTATAGGAAAACAAAACTTGCAGAAACTAAAACCAAAACCAACTAGCAAGATTAGCAAGATCGCTAACAAGGAGATTTTACAAGGTTCGGGGATAACTTGCCCCTACTCCTTGGCGTGCCCTTAAGGTGGGCGATCCCTTGATCGTCGGCAGATCAAGCCCCGGTGATCACCGGATAAATCAGCAACCTCCTTCTCGGTGGAGAAACCTCTCCACAGCGTTTCAATCAAATATAAGTGTTTAAGCTCAATGAAACTACAAGAAAGATCTTACTCAAACCCTTGACAAGGACAAGAACACAGCAAGCTTCCTTGAGCTCCACCCAGTGGCGATCTCACGCAAGAACCCTTCCCCGTGTCTTCCCACTGTCGGACTCCAAGCTTCTTGTTCCTTCCTTCAAGGCTCAAGTATGATGATTGCTTCTCAATAGCTTGCTCAAATGATGAAGACTCAAGAACAGCAAGCTTGATGTGGAGAACTCAAAAACACAGGAACTCAAGAGCACAAGACTTGATTCGATCAATACTGAACACTACAACTCTCGTTCCTTTTGTTTCTCCGCTAAGCAACAGATGATCTCATCTCCAGCAGCCTCCAGCTGCCTCACTGCCAACGCGCCAGCTACACTGAACCCTAACTGAACTTCCTGAGCTCCCTCAGCCAAGCTTCAGTCAGCAGCTTCAGTCCTGCATCCAGCCGTTGCAACCTGTGTGGAGAAAGGGACAAACCTGCTCCAAGGAAAGCTCTCTTTGACTTCTCCTTGAGTGTTTGAATCCTCCCCTGTCACCTGAAACTTACTCAGAGTATTAGAGCAGCATATCAAATATCAGAGGAAAGTGGCAGCGAATCGGTTGTGTTCAGACACGATCAGAGCGTCTGACAATGCAATTTGAATTAAAGTGATCGGTCACCGGACCGATCAGGCTGGTTCCAGACCGATCAGGCTTCGTCCTGATCGATCCCCAACGCTCAATTAGAAATCGCGATTTCCTTGAGATTCTCCTGGACCGATCACCAGACCGATCCCAGGTCGTGGATCGTTCATCGGACCGATCCACCCTTATATTGAGCGATTTCTGAGTTTCCCAGGCTAAGCCTTCTGATCGGTCACCTGACCGATCAGGCAGCCTCCTGATCGGTCACCAGACCGATCAGAACCTGACCAGACCGATCAGGCTCCGTCCTGATCGATCATAGAGAGGAACCTGCGACGCTTGATCATTCTCCGGAACGATCTGCACAGTAAACCTGATCGGTCACCAGACCGATCAGGAGCAGTTCAGCAAGAGAACTCAACCTCACTGCTCGCTCCCTGATCGGTCACCAGACCGATCAGGAGCCAGTCAATGGGTGAAACGCATACTCCCTGATCGGTCACCAGATCGATCAGGAGCAACACAGTAGGTTCCCAACCTCACTGTGTGCTCCCTGATCGGTCGCCCGACCGATCAGTCATCGCTGGATCGGTCACCAGACCGATCCACGAAGGAGCAGCGTGCCAAAATCCCTGATCGATCACCAGACCGATCCAGGGACTCAAACTCAGCCCTCCAAGCTAAGTTTCCATCCACCTTAGCCCTCCAAGCTAAGGATTTTCCATCTAACTCTCCAAGTTGGGAATTTGCACCTAACCCTCCAAGTTAGGACTTTTCACTAGCCCTCCAAGCTAGGACTTTTCACCTAGCCCTCCAAGCTAGGACTTTTCACCCAACCCTTCCGAGTTAGAACATCATCCAACCTAGCCCTCCAAGCTAGGCACCTGACCCTCCAAGCCAGGACTTTTTCACCTAATTCTCCAGGATGGGAATTTGCACCTAACCCTCCAGGTTAGGACTTTTCACCTAGCCCTCCAAGCTAGGACTTTTCACCCAACCTTTCCGAATTAGGACTTCTCCAACACCTAGCCCTCCAAGCTAGGACTTTTCCAAACACCTAGCCTCCCAGACTAGGATTTTCAACACCTAACCCTCCAGGTTAGGATTTTCCATCACCTAGCCCTCCAGACTAGGATTTTCAATACCATGCCTGATCTCCGATCAGGACTTAATCATAATCAACAATGATCAGCCTAAACTAAAATCGATGTCAACACCAAAACAACAATCAGGGCCAGACTGCATCAACAGAAACGGTCACCCGGCGATGATTCCTCGCCAGGCTCTCGGAAGCCGGTTGCTCTACCTCCTCGTCTTCTGCTTGCCCCTCTCGATCTACATCTACCACTTGAGGGACTGCATCTGGGTCCCCAGCAGGAAGGTCGGCTTCTAAGTCATCTTCTTCAGCCCCGGGATGTGCTGGAGCCGGAACGGCGTTTATACGACCCGATTGGCTAGGAGATCCGTAGCCATGACGTTTAATGCTTCTTCCTCTAAACTCAACACGTCAGTAACAAGAGCCCCGTACATGGCCTCAGCTGCGACGTAAAAAGAGTTTTAGTTAGCATTAACAAGTTCATGAACTAAATAAGAACTTACCAAAGGTGCCGGGCAACTCTGCAGGGATTTAGCTCAGCTGGAAGATATACAGCATGGCTTTGCTCAGCAATTTGCCCGCGTGAAAGCGAGTCCCCCCAATCATAGAGAAGGCTAGCTGGTAACCTGGTTCAGAGCGATGGTTCTTGGGCATCGGAGGCTAGGTAGGCAGGTCCTCTACCCACTCCGTGGGCCAGGTCGGGGGTGGGGCAGATTGAATATAAAAGAAATGAGATTTCCAACCTTTGTTGGAAGAAGAGACTTTATCCAGGAAGGCGGATTTGATCCGGGCTTGAAAATAAAAATTTCCTGGTTCTTGTTGTAGGACCGATGCACGTGAGAGGGGGGGGGGTGAATCACGTGACTTTTAAAATCTTCGTTATAAAATCAGAGTCGATAGAAAATTGTACGATGCTTTTTATAACGTGCGCAGCGGAAAAATTAAAACGAAATGCGAAAGCGAAAAATAAAAAAAATTACACGAGGAGTTTTACTTCGTTTGGAGCCTTCGCCGACTCCTACTCGAAGGCCCAGGTTCCTTGAACCTTTCCTGTGGGCAATCCACTAAAAACCTCTATCGACAAACTACCGATAGAGTGATTCGAATACAAGATTGGGCGGAAGTGTAACAGCCCTACACTTCCCCCTTAAATAATTTAAGTGCAGAAAAAAATTCGTTACCCAACACTTAGATTTATCTGAAGCAGCTTGGGTGTTGGGAGCGATCTTCCAGCAGCGGTCGGACAGCGTCGAGTCAAAGCACAAACCGGAGCAGAGGAGCGTGGAAGCAAGAGAGCGCCAAAGCTTGAACCAGAATCAAATTTTCTTATCTGTTAGAGGGCTTGCTTGCTTCTATTTATAGTGCCTCGATGCATGATCTTCTCAGCTCAAATTTTATCCATCAACAAGATAAAATAATTAAAAAAAAGATAATGTTTCTATCCTTTGCTTCAATTAAGAAAATAATTTAAATAAAATATAAATACAGAATATTGAAAAGTTAACCGAGAGGTTTTATCCTCTTACAATTTTATTAATAATTTAAAAGGAGATTTTATCCTTCCAGCTAAGCTTTACGTGAGAATTTTAAGCATTAATAGGAATAATTTTATTCTCTAAAAAGAAGGAAATATGAATAATTTAAATGATAATTTATCCTCCACCAAGGCTTTAGATAAGGAATAATTTTATAAAATTCAACTACAAAATCTAATTAAATAAATTCTGTAAAATAGAGTTAATGCATTTAGAATCTAATTAAATAAATTCTGTAAAATAGTGTTAATGCATTTAGAGTTAATTAGACCCCGTCCAAACCTGGATAAGGATCTAACCAGGACTCAACCGAGGTCACCAAAATGGGCCTAAGTTGGACCGCGCCTACAGTCCTAAAATAGGACCCGTCCTCACTGGTTCGCTCCTCCAGTGACTTACCTCACTTACCTCGTGCAGCTCTACTCAACTTCTTAACCCACCAGGTCTTCCTGCCAGGGCTCAACCACCCTGGTCTTTTTGCCAAGTTTCAACCAACTTGGGCTTCAGCCAGTTGTCAGGCCCCGTGAACCCAACTGGACTTCTCGCCAGGACTCAACCACCCTGGACTTCAACCTGGTGTCAGGTCCTAAGTCTTTCAACCCTACACACTTAGTAAAGAGGTCAAAACCAAAAGCAAGTCTAACTTTAACCTATTTGTCATTCATCAAAACTCAGGTTTAACTATTAGTGCAAATTGCACCAACAATCTCCCCATTTTTGATGCAATGACAATCTGGGTTAAAGTTAGAAAATACCAGATAAAGCAATGAGTCCAAGAATAATATGCAAATGACATGCTCTAAGATCAGAAATTTTTAATTTTCTAACTCAACCCTTAAACCCTCCCCCTTTGGCATTCATCAAAACAAAGAAATAATAAGTGCGCAAGCATCAGAAATAAAACAAGCAATCAAGTAATATGCCAGCCAAGTAAAAAATACTTTAAGTATTTGGGGAAGAGAAAATGCTTAACAAGCATACTAAGTTTCTGAACTGATTCAGAGGGGTAAGTCAAATTCTTAATTTAACACAAACAATCTGAGAGCATAAATGTTAAAAGAAATGACTAGGTGTAAATTTAGAAATGACTTTTCGAACACCATTTTCAAAAATTAAAAAGGCTACCTTCAAAATCTTAATCTTTTCCAAAATAAAGAATATCTCAAGGCAAATTAATGAAAAAGAGAAGATTTTCCAAAATTTTCTTTTCAAAGGATCATTTAGAATATTTTCAGGATTAATTTGAGAAAAAAATTTCAAGATATTTTTTTTTAATCCTTGTTCAATTAAAGAAGATATTTTCTAAAACAGTTTTCACTAAACATTTTTGAGAGTTAGAATACAAAATATAAACTCAAGCTCCCCCTGAACCAAGTAAGAAAGTTTAGCCCATTTTGAATGTCTAACCGTAGTTACTAGCTAACTATCTATAGGATAGTAGTTTTCACTAGGTTAGTCAAGTCAAGTACTAGTGTCTAGCTTAGCTTTACAGAAAGACTACTTGACTTGATCAATATGAAGTTGGTATTTAACGCCCAGACTTGCTACGATGCACAGGTTTAAGCATTCTGAAGTCCAGGCAATACCCTATGCATCTCACCCCGTTCTAAGTTTTAGCATACACAAACATGTTATACCTAATGTGCTTTGTGAGATGCAGCCTCTAAATCTATAGGAACATGCATCTCTAGGGGTCAAACTTAGGCTAAGTCGACCAGTCTCGAAAGTCAAGTTTGAAATCAAAGTTAATTTTTTTAAAAAAAAATTAAGTGTGAAAATCAAAGTCAATTTTGAAAATCAAGTTTAAAAAATACACATTTTAGAGAGTACAAAAAATGCAAGTACAAAAATTAACTCTAACTCAAGCTATGTGTCAAACAGAATTTGTGAGTTGAGTAAAAGTGATTAGGTCAATCCTAGTCTACAACACACATTCCTATTAACCTTCTTAAATTGCTAAATTCGGATTCAGGAAGTGGTTTAGTGAATATGTCAGCTAGGTTAGATTTGGATTCAACATGATTAAGTTCTATTTCCCCTTTATTAACATGATCTCTAATAAAATGGTGCTTAATTTCTATATGTTTGGTCCTAGAGTGGTGAATTGGGTTTTTGGTTAGATTAATTGAACTTAGATTATCTATAAAAGTTTTGACTTTCTTAAAATCTAAGTTAAAATCTTTTAAGGTATGCATCATCCAGAGTAATTGGGCTACACATTCACCCATTGCTATGTATTCAGCTTCAGTGGTGGATAGGGCAACACAATGTTATTTTCTACTGAACCAACTAACTAGTGAGGGTCCTAGAAGTTGGCATCCACCACTGGTACTTTTTCTATCTAATTTACAGCCAGCATAATCTGAGTCAGAAAATCCAATAAGTTCAAACTGGGCTGTTCTAGGGTACCAAATTCCTAAACTTTCTGTCCCTTTGAGATACCTAAATATCCTTTTAACTAGGGTTAGATGTGATTCTTTTGATACCTAGCACACATACTAACTGCAAAGAGAATATCAGGTCGACTTGCAGTTAGGTAAAGTAAGCTACCTATAGCACTTCTATAATACTTAAGGTTAACAGGTTTGCCATTTGTGTCACTATCTATAGTTTGATTGGTAGCCATAGGTGTCTTAATTTCTTTAGCACTATCCATTCCAAATTTTCTAAGTAATTCTTTAGTGTATTTTTGTTGATAGACAAAAGTACCCTCACTAGTCTGTTTTATTTTTAACCCTAAAAAGAAAGTTAATTGACCTACTAAACTCATTTCAAATTCATTTTCCATTACCGTTATAAAATCTTGTAAAAAATTTGAGTTAGTTGAGCCAAATACTATATCATCTACATATACTTGAGCTATAAAAATATCAGTTTTTAGAGTTTTAACAAATAGTGTTGGGTCAATTTTGCCTTGGTTAAAGCCTTTAGATACTAAGTAGTTAGACAATCTTTCATACCAGGCCCTAGGGGCTTGCTTAAGTCCATATAAGGCTTTCTTAAGTTTAAAGACATAGTCAGGATATTCTAGGCTTTCAAAACCTGGGGGTTGGCCTACATAGATTTCTTCCTTAATCAGGCCATTTAGGAAGGCTGACCTAACATCCATTTGATACAACTTGAATCCCTTATGGGTTGCATAACTTAAAAGCATCCTAATGGACTCAAGTCTAGCTACAGGGGCATAGGTTTCATCATAATCAAGTCCTTCTACTTGGCTAAACCCCTTGGCTACTAACCTATCCTTATTCCTAACTGTTTCTCCTTGTTCGTTAAGTTTATTCCTAAAGACCTATTTAGTTTCAATAAATTTCTTTCCTTTAGGTAAGGGTACTAAGTCCCAGACTTGACTACGTTCAAATTGGGCTAACTCTTCCTGCATGGCTATGATCCAATCAGGGTCAAGTAAGGACTCTTCTATAGACTTGGGTTCAATTTTTGAAATCAAGGCAATTTGACTAAGGTTCCTAAAGGCTGATCTGGTCTGAACCCTTAGCTCTGGATCGCCTATGATCTGATCAATTGGGTGGGCTGAGCTAACTCGAATAGTTCTGGGTTGGTTAGGTTCAGATTCAGGTGCAGGTTCAGTCAGATCATGGTCTCGGTCCTCAAATTGGCTTTCATTTGGGTCAGTACTAGACCTAACAAAATCAATTGGTTGGTAGGTGGTTTGATCAAGGTTATTTGGGCTAGACTTTTCATCAAATTTTACATTTGTAGTTTCTTCAATTCTTAGGGTAGTTTTATTATAAACTCTATAAGCTCTACTCGTAAGGGAATAACCTACAAAGATACCTTCCTCAACCTTAGAGGTAAATTTTCCTAAGTGTTCTCTAGTGTTTAATATATACACTTTGCATCCAAATACTTTAAAATACTTAATATTAGGTTGTTTTTCATAATAGATTTCAAAAGTTATTTTTCCTAGATTTTTATTTATAGTTATTCTATTTTGTACATAACAGGCTGTACTAATAGCCTCAGCCCAAAAATATTTAGGTAGATTGTATTCATTTAGCATTGTTCTGGTTGCTTCTTGTAGTGTTCTATTTTTCCTTTCTACTATTCCATTTTGTTGAGGTATTTTAGGACAAGAGAATTCGTGATGGTAGCCATTTTCTAAGCAGAATTGGTTAAATTTTTGATTTTTGAATTCCCCGCCGTTATCGCTCCTAAGTCTTTTAATTTTAATCCCTTTTTCATTTTCTACTAATTTACAAAATTGAGTAAACATATCAAAAGTTTCATCTTTATTTTTTAAAATTTTTACCCAGGTAAATCTTGAATAGTCATCTATGATTACTAAACAGTAAAGGTTTCCACTAATTGATTTTACCCCATGTGAGTCAAATAGGTCTAGGTGAATTAATTCAAGAATTGACTTAGTTTGAGTTTGACTAGTTGGTTTGTGGGTTGACCTAGTTTGTTTTCCTTGTTGACATGCGTTACATAAGGTTGATTCAAGGTTAGATAACTTTGGTAGGCCTCTAACTAAACCTTTTAGTTTAGGTAGTTTTCTGAAGTGAGTGTGTGAAAGTCTCCTATGCCAGAGCTAAGTCTCATCCTTATGGGTTAAAAGACAATTTTCTAAGGGACATGTTAACTTAATTTCATAAATGTTATTGTGCCTAAGTCCTCTAAGTGTGATGTTTGGGTTGTCATTGTGTTTGATCAGACATTCATTGGATAGGAACCTAACCTTATAACCAGTGTCACACAATTGGCTAATACTCAGTAAATTGAAGTGAAAATTTTCAACAAGTAATACATTTGTAATTATAAAATCAGACTCAAGTTCAATATTACCTAGGCCAATTACCTTAAGTTTACCGTTATTTCCAAAAGCAACGGTCCCTAGTCTTTTGTACTTGAGTTCTGTAAATTTGGTGGGATCCCCAGTCATGTGTCTGGAGCACCCATTGTCAATAATCCATTTATTTACCTACAGTTAAGTAAAAGATTTAGAACTTAGGTTATGTTTTTGATTTTTTTTAAAAAAAAATTTAAGAAAATTTTAAACATCCTAAAGAATTTAAAACTTGAATTTGAATTTTGAATTTTATTAGTTTTTGAATTTGAATTTTGAATTAATTTGAATTTTATTAATTTTTGATTTTGAATTTTGAATTAATTTGAATTTTATTAATTTTGATTTTGTTAATTTGAATTTTGAATTTTGAATTCGTTAATTTGAATTTTGAATTTTGAATTCGTTAATTTGAATTTTGAACTTTGATTTTGTTAGTTTGAATTTTGAACTTTGATTTTGTTAATTTAAATTTTGAATTTTGAATTTGTTAATTTGAATTTTGAAATTTGATTTTGTTAATTTGAATTTTGAAATTTGATTTTGTTAATTTGAATTTTGAAATTTGATTTTGTTAATTTGAATTTTGAAATTTAATTTTGTTAATTTGAATTTTGAATTTTGAATTTGTTAATTTGAATTTTGAAATTTGATTTTGTTAATTTGAATTTTGAAATTTGATTTTGTTAATTTGAATTTTGAACCTATTTGTCAAAACCAAAAGCAAGTCTAACTTTAACCTATTTGTCATTCATCAAAACTCAGGTTTAACTATTAGTGCAAATTGCACCAACACTTGTTTCTTGAGATAGTAGAAGGAAGACCCGAGGGTCAAGAGGAACCTCAAAGTCGTGAAAATAATCACTGTGCCGCATATGATCCTGATAGAATTTGGTGCTAATTGGGACAGGGATACTTAAAAATACCGGCAGACCTCATGGAAGAATGGATGAAGGGGAAAGCGCAACCCAGCCAGTAACTGATCTGTAAAAATGGTAAAATAGCCCATGGGAGGTTGATGAGGTCGGTCTCGGCGAGCAGGAAGAGTCAGGAGATGGTCCTCGGGAATTTGGTAGTCAATACGTAAGGTTTCTAGATGACCCAGGGTTAGGGTAGAACGGACAGTCAGATACCATGCCTCAGCCAAGGAGGATGATTCAGCCATCAAGTCGGGGTCGGGAGATAAAAGGAAAAGGCTCAAGAGACGAAAAAAGTACCTAGGGGTCAAGATCGCCGGAAACACTGATCGCCGGAGCTCGCGGGGGTCGGACGGCGGAGGTCGGACAAGAAAGGAGGTAAAAGTAAGAGATGAAGTGGAGAAGGGTAAAATGAGAGGGGAAACCTATTTATACCGCGTTGAAGACAATGAGGGCTGTTGGATGCGGATGGGGAAAAAGGCGGGATCGGATCCTGGTCGTCCATCTCTCGCCCTTTCCCGAGGCCTCGAAGCTTCCCTCTGCTGCCGCACGAGCCATACCGGTGACGTATCGACGCCAGTGACTCCCAGTCGGGGGATGACACGTGGCCTCACATTAATAACTAATTTGACAAGGGATTCGACATTTAAGACTGAAGATTTTAAGCGCGAGATGGAGGTTGGGAATACGAAGAGGGGCTTAGCCGATCGGGCGAGTAGCCTAGTCAGTCGGACTGAACGCCTCCTTCGACTAGACTTGAAGGGGAGGCTTGTGATCCGGGCGAGTATTTTGCAAAGAGGGTCAAGGGCCCGGTCGGATCAGGTCCGGGTCAAATGGGGTTAAGCCGGGTTGATCTCGGCCCAATGAACAGAATTAATCCAAGCATGAGGAATAGAAGTCGAGACAGGGAAAAACCTTGGTTCGGCCTCGGTCACCTAGAATCAAGCACCCGAGGTCGGACACCCGGGATCAGCCACTCGGGGTCTGTCACTCGAGGTAAGCCAATCAGGGTCGGTCACCCGAGTCGGCCACTCGGGGTCGGTCATCGGAGGTCAGCCACTCAGGGTCGGTCACCCGAGGTAGGTCAATCGGGGTCAGGCACCCGAGGTTGGCCACTCGGGGTCGGCCACTCGGGGTCGGTCACCCGAGTTCGGCCACTCAGGATCGGGTCAGCCACTCGGGGTCGGTCACCCGAGGTAGGCCTATCGGGGTCAGTCACCTGAGGTCGACCACTCGAGGTCGGTCACCCGAGGTAGGTCACTCGGGGTTAGGCACCTGAGGTTGACAACTCGAGGTCGACCAATCGGGGTCGGTCACCTGAGTCGGACGCCCAGAGTCGGTCACCCGAGTCGACCACTCGTGGTCGGGTACCTTCAACCGAACGCTCTGAGACCACCCCATGCACAGAAAGGACTCAGAAGCCAGGCTTGTCCGAACGACCCAAATTGCAAGTCAATATGAGCCAACCAGATGAACATGAGTGATTAAAGAGTCACCTCCGCAGGAATAATTTGTCAGACCTCTGACATAATCATTACCTGACAGAGCCGTCAAATATTAATGAGTATCAGAGGAGGCAATTCAGACAGATTGTCAGACGGCTGTGGCAGTCTCACATGGCAACTAAAGCTGCCATTAACCCAGTGTGCCAACTGACCCACTCTTAATGAGATGGGACAGCTCCGACAAGACAGGGGGCTTCTCCTCCTCTATATAAACCCCCCTTGGGGCTCCAAAAAGGAGATTGTTGTCATTTTGTAACCTCAACTTCACTTTGTGCCCTCTCATTTCGGTCCGACCCAAGTGAGTGGTATCTGACCCGTGGTTGAGCCCGACCCCGACCCCCCACGCTACAGTAGATCGGGTCGTCTTGGTCAGACTGAGTCAGTCGAGTGAGAACCGATCTTCATTTGTCGACAGGACCAGAGAGGGTAAAAAGATAAAAATAAAAAATTAGTTAAGGCTAAAATGGGTGTTTCAAATGTTTTAAATAATAAGGATAAAATAACAAGTCGTCGATCGGATTCCTTTAAATTATTCAATCAAATTTGAATGTTGAACGTCTAGACATGTTACATAAAAATGATTATCCAAACTGACTTAAAAATCTTAGGAATGATAATTCAATCGATAATTTTTTATGTAAAAATTGATCTCTTAATATTCTGAGATTTACTATTTATTAAAGGAAAATTTTTCCATGATGTACAAAGGCCTATTCAATTTCGTAATTTACTTTATATAAATAGGAGTTTTGGCCTTGGAAAGAGCATCTCTCCATCTGGGCTTATTACAAGGTCATTTAATTTTTACGGGTATAACTGAGATAGTAAATGATTGATAGATTATCATTATAAATTTTGAATTTGGACCACGGATTAGTGGGACGTAATTTCTTACCTCCTATGTAAAAAATCTCTCGCCTCAATCTCTTATCTTTTGATTTATCTCTTCTGTATTGATTTTGACGGGATGCTGGAAATGAACGTTTCGTTTTTTGTCTCTGTTACAAGGCCATTTGATGCCGGAACCGCCCATTTGGCATCCATCGCCGGAGAGCGACCGTCGCTCCTCCGTCGGAGTTAGCTGCTGCGTGATGCTTCAGTTACTCCTCCAAAGAGGCTTCTGTTGCGCCGTCATCGGCAAGGACTCTGACACAAAGACTTCATTGTCGCCATGGAGTAATATATAAAAAAATACAGAGGGTCTTGAGAATTATAACAAACTCTTCAGGGGGCATATTGAAAATTTATCATCAGCTTTATTACTGCCGTCGAATCGATGAGGTTGGCGTTGGGCATAAGCAGGCACGGAACAAATCAAAGGGGCGCTTCCTTTCGATGCGATTCCGCTTCGGTCACCGACGTATCGGAAGGCCCAATCCAAAAGGTGATCGCCGGATTCCTGCTTCCTCCGGCGAAGAAGCCAGTAGCGTAGCCGCCGACCGCTCCTCCACGTCTTCTTCCTCCTGTCCTGCAAGGAGCTGTAGTACCTCCGCGCCGATGGAGTCCTCCCACCCCTCGTCTTCCGACCAGCCGAGGCTCACCGTGACGCAGATCGAGCAGCTCAGAGTGGAGGCCAAAGTGTTCGAGATCTACCGCGTCCTCCATGGAGTCGACCCGCCCACCATGTCTTTGATGTACGCCCGTTCTATTTTTCCCTCCACTTTTGAAGTTATATCAGGTTTCTCTAACTCCGTGTTTCAGTGAAATAATAGTTAACTATGCTGTTTCCGGTTACCACTTTGCTCTTTATACTCGTATAAATAATGAACCCTTATTTACTTGGCTATGCTGAGTTTTTCTTCGATGACATGCCTGAATTAATTCGGGATCTAACTTTGCACTTTTTTGGACGGTAAGAGAGCGCCACAAGTTGGTTTTCATCTTCGACCAAAAAGTTGATCTTCATGTTCAGAAAAAAAAAATTAGGTAGGCTTAATGAGCATATAGAAAATGTTTAAAATTTATCTAGTTTAGTGATATTTTAACTTGCAACTGTAACTGAAAATAAGAATGATCAAAGTGGACTAACTCGGAGTTGCAACAGAGAGAAAGGTGGTGGATTGTAACAATTAACTGTTTTGATGCTTTAAAGTTCATCTCTTTCATTTTGATGTCCAAGCAGTCTTCCTGGTCTGTAAGCCATTTGGGTAAACCATTTAAACTAAATTGGAGGATGTGCAGGCTAGAGCTTTGGCGTGATAAGCACATTGAGTTTTTAATAAAAGGACTCGGGAAACTTGGGCCAAGCTACAATGTTCTAGATGCCAAGTAAGATTAGAAATTTCAACGCGTTGGTAAATTTTTTCGAAATGCTCTTTTTGTATATATATATATATCTATTTTCCCTTAATAGCATTTCTGGGTTTTAATTATTTGTCTTATTGTTTTGGATCATTTTATGATTGATAAGTGCAGTCGACCTTGGCTTTGCTACTGGATCATACACTCAATTGCTTTGCTAGGAGAATCTCTGGACTCGGAGCTTGAGGACAATGTGGTGGAATTTTTATTTCGGTGTCAGGTGTAAATTCTATTGTGTCCTCTCATGTTGACAAAAAACGCCTTTAGTTCTGTTTTTATTTATTTTTAGATCACTACCAGTAATCATTATACTAACGAACACCTTATGAGCAAGACTACATGAAGCTTCTTATTTCTAATAAAAATATAGGTAAATTTGTTTACTGTGTTGATCACATAAGTTTTTTTTGCACATAATTATACTAATGCATCTGCGGCCCTTTAAACATCAGGCATAGATAACTGCTAATTTAGTTCCTAAGTTTTAATTGTTTGTCAAAGTTTATATGGTGCTGTTGCTGCCAATGGTTTAATTATTTTATTACTTTTTATAGCGTGAGTGAAAGTGATGCTGTTGCAATTTCACAGGATAAAAATGGTGGATATGGCGGCGGGCCAGGTCAGGTTCGTTTTTTTTTCTCTTATATTTATTTTTTGTTTCAATTAAGAGTAGTTTTTTTTTCTTGTTGCTTTTCATTGGTTTTATAATCTTTTAATCACTTTGGGCTTGAAGCATTTAGATTGTTCAATCATAATCCACATGATTATTTTGATACTACAGTTGGATTGAATTTGGTATATCTTTTAAGGCTTCGGTGTTTAAGGACTCAGGAAGGTTTATTCTGGGTGGATAAACCTTGAATTCTTTAAAAAACATGTTTAGCATTCAACAGAACATGGAAAAAGAAATTGAACTATTAGTTTTTGGGATTGTGATGGTTCGAGGCCTTCTTAGTAATGCTTAGATACCGGGTCACAGTGAATTTAAGTTCTTGTCTCTCACATGATATTTCTTAGTTCCACTCCTCAAGATATTTTAATTCCTACAAAATTTCATGTGACAGATAAACAAACACAGTTTTATTTTTTTTCTCTCGATTGCCATTGTTTGGCAAAGAGAATTCCGATACAAGATTATCAACAGATTAGACAAACTTGTAGATAGTGTAAATATTTTAAACAAATTGCTTATGTTCAATTACTACGACTTATCCTTATTCGTTGACAACTGAATGCAATTTAGTTCTATTTTCTAATTCATTTTTTGGATTAAATTTTCTGACTAATAATAAATATGCTAATTGGTTAGATGCCTCATCTTGCAACAACTTACGCTGCAGTTAACACACTCATAACTCTGGGAAGTGAGAAGGCATTATTATCTATAGACAGGCATGTGAATTTGATTATACTGCTTCCATATTTGTTACTTTGACATTTTGTTTAAAAATTATCTAATGTAGTTTAATCTACTATTAATACTCAGAGAGAATTTGCACAAGTTCTTTCTGCAGATGAAAGATTCTTCTGGTGCTTTCAGGTCTTAATTTCAATTTCTTTAATCCTATTTTCAAATTTGAGATAAAGCTAAGCATGCCTTTAGAAATCCCCTATGCTGCATGTCTGACCCATACATGTCCATTTGGGCAGTTTGAACTAAAACTTCAATCACTGTTTTGAAGTTTCCGCTTTCAATAAATTAGCTGCATTGTTGATTTGTGTTTCTGTATTTGTCAGAATGCATGATGGAGGTGAAATTGATGTTCGTGCTTGCTACACAGCAATATCGGTTAGTTTGCTGTCTTGTTTACTATTGCTGGTTGTTACTGGAAACTCAAAGAAAGGCATGAGCAAGGAATATTACGTATGATTGTGAATTGAGCCTCGATGCATGTACCACATGGATGATAAGAATTCTGCTCTTTTTTGTTGTGCTCACCAGTATTTGTTATGTCAACATTTATCCATCAGATTTCTCCTTCATCGTGTTGAGCTTGTTAGCTAAACTGTGGCTGTAGATTAGCGTCATTCAAGATGAAAGCATCTGTCATGAACTAGCATTTGCAATTATATTTTGTACTGGAATGCCAATTTTGGCTCTGTATTGTAGTATCTATTGCTCATATATTCAACTTCTGCCATGCAAGAACCTGTGAATGAATTATTCTAGTTCTTCAGGTTAATCTTTAGTCTTTACCACATTTTTATTTTTCTACTCGATTTTGTCTAAATCACTTGGACTATCAAGCCAGGTTGCTAGTATTCTCAACATTTTGGATGATGAGCTCGTGAAAGGTCTTGGAAATTACATCTTGAGGTTGGTCAATCAACTCTTCTGTCTCTTGAAATTGTAAGAATGTAGAGACTAACTGCGACACTATTGCTCACTGCATATGTTTATGCATCTGCTTTTGAAAACATGATATTTTTAGATCCATACTATTTATCAATAACTGAATAAAAGGCATCGTATGTATCATCCATAAGGTAATAGAATCTAGTAGTTGGGCATCTTATGAGTTTCATACTCATAACAAGGTATTTTCAACATTTTGGATTCTAACCAAACATCCTTCAGTGGTCAAGTATTGTTGGAAGTGTATGGAATATTAATGAGAATCAGATATCTTTCCATTTCAGTTGTCAAACATATGAAGGTGGTATCGCTGGAGAGCCTAGCTCAGAAGCTCATGGAGGGTATCTCCCTTTTAAAATTTAGAGCTCTATCTTATGCATGTTCTTATAAACCTAATTTTTTGAAATTTTATGATAGGTTTTTATACTCATTATGAACCTTTTTCATTTAGGTACACATTCTGTGGGCTGGCTACAATGATTCTGATTAATGAGGCTGATAGATTGGATCTTCCAAGTTTAATTGTAAGAGCCTGTCATTTATTCTTGATGCTTTCTTTTAACTGGTTATTTTTCATTTGAGAAGCTTATCGATTTTCAACATTATGACTGTTTTATGGCAAACTAACGAGTCAGCATATGAATCCTGAACAACATTGTCTTTGTTTATCACATCCATCAATTTAGATCTAAAGTGATGCGTTTGGATTGGAGTGCATAGACTGTCATGTCTGATAGAACATTTAAATTTACAATAAATTTGTAACAGATAAATAAAATATGCCAGGACATATGTTCTTCTAATTTATTATAGTAGGTAGGTGAATTTTTAAAGTATATCAGCAGAATTTAATGGTACATTTGATATTTAGGATTACCTATTCTATTCCTTTTGATTTTTCATGGGATAAGTATTTCTATTATTGGTTATAAAAATGAACATAGAGTAGCATTTTTCATAGCATTTTTATGATTAGGACTGGGTTGCCTTTCGCCAAGGAGTTGAGTGTGGATTTCAAGGACGGGCGAATAAATTGGTTGACGGTTGCTACTCATTTTGGCAAGTAAGTATTGTACATATTTAGTTATATTTTTAGTCATCCAAATTACAGTTAAAATTTTAATTTCTCCAGGGAGGTTCTCTTGCTTTGGCACAGAGGCTCTTGCCAATTGTTAGGCAACAGCTGGAGTTGTCTTTCATTGGAGTTCAACCATCTGTTGAGTGTAAGACCAATAGCGGCTTTACGGCTGAGGAAGCTGATCTTGATGATGGTAAGTTGTGTAAAGATGAAGCGCACAATCACTTATATATTAAGTGTTTAAATTAATGTTTTATGCTACCAAATAGTGGAGCTTAAGGTTTTAAATCAATTTGGTTTGGTCTAAATTTGTTTAAACATTTGTAAACTGATTTTTTCCCCAACTGCACCTAGAGACTGCATTTACCATATATTTTATATGTCTGAATTCAGTCTTCTAAATCCCCTGCAACTGCATATACTCTCTAAATGGGAGCTTTTTAAAATCCTGTAACAAAATAAATTGCTGGTTATTTGCTAGTAGCTGGCAAGAATCAAAGTCGGCACTATCTTTACATTATGGTACTTCAACCATTAGATTAGTTAAAATATGGTGATTTCCTGTCTTTGTCATGAAAGTTGTACACTGTTTCCTTTTTTTTGCAAAAAAATCATGCAAATTCATGCTCTTTCAAGATGATCAATGGTTGTGTATGCAAATGCTTGTCATACGTTTCCATTCAACAGGAAATTAAGAGCTACTTTGTCTATATTTGAACTGCCTACAATATTGATCGAACTTAATATCGATGGTCTATATTTTATAATTTTTAATATAAAAAGTCAAATCCATAAGGAACGTTGAACTTAGAACAAGTAGATGAAGTACTGTGCGCCTTTAATCAAGCACCAAAGCAACAAAGATTTTTTGTGAGACATTTCCTTTTTGATTGGTTGTATTTTCTATCAAGCTCTATACTATGCTTCTGGTATTTTCATTTTCATACACTATTGCTCTGGTATTTGTGTTTTGATATCGGAATGGTCTTGAAGCAGAAAATCTTTCACATTTTGGTTTTTCTTTCATACAAAGACACTGTGAATGTGGCCCATTATTCCAGAGTGCGGCCTTGCAGCAATATATACTCCTATGTTCACAGGTATGTTTTGAACTACATTCTCGAACAGTCTTATTCACATCCCCTTGCTATGTTATACAGGATGGATCATTTCTTCTTGTGATTGTAGTGACTTGCTTGATTGCGGCATCTCATGATCACTGTTTGATGTTATCTATAGGTGCTCGAAGGTGGGTTCAAGGACAAGCCCGGCAAGCACCGGGACTTCTACCATTCGTGCTACTGTCTAAGTGGTCTGTCTCTGTCTCAGCATAGCTGGTCAGGCGATGCTGGTGCAGCTCCATTGCCAGGGGCTGTGCTGGGTCCCTACACCAACCTGTTGGAGCCTGTTCATCCACTCTACAATGTGGTTCTCGACAACTACTACAAATCGCACGAATTCTTCTCAGCTCTATGATTATTTCGCACCCAAGAGCCAGGAGTTTCATCTGGATTGTTCCTGCCCTTCCCACACTGATGAATTCATAGTAATGCCGATGACGAGGATTGAGGGAAGATTCTAGCTGTGCATTCGTAGTTTTCAGGGGTCTTGAATGTTTAATGTTATTGATGTAATATTTATTGGTAGCAGATAATTTAGGGAGACGAAGCACAGCTACTAGGCTTGCTAATAGAGTTCATAACACAAGATTAGCAGAATGTTATTTATCGTTACTACCTTTATGAAGGGAATGGTAGTTTCTGTTTGCCTTTTGTTTTCTTAAAATAGGATTTTCTTTGAATGCTTAATGCTACAAAAATTAAATAGGGTGCATAAACCACGGTATACAAAGACTATTCTTTCCCTAATGAATGATTCATTTACAATTAAAGAAGTTATTATGGAATAAATTATCATAATTTGTTATATTGTGTTTGACATAGTTAAAACCCCTTCAATAGCTCTATGATCAGGCTCTAATTTAATAAACTAGTTGTTTATCTTGTACAGTTCGAAATAAAATATAAAAGACAATAAATTATTTAAATAAAAATTACGGAAGTGAGAGTGATCTTATTCCTAAATGATTGTTCCATGAGAATTCGATTCTGATTCTCATAGATAATCATTAATCTTTCATCCAATATTAATTCAACTATATCAGTCAATATAAAAAAAATTAAAAGGTTTGAATTTGAAGATATTTTCAATTGATGAAAAACTATTAAATACTAATTTTAAAAAATAATTATTCAGTATTTAATAAAAAAATTGAATCAGATAATATTGAACATAGCAACCTATTCGATCTTTAAAAAATTTCCTATCAATCAATTATCGGCATAAATCATTCGTTACGGATGATTTGAAAATACATCATATAATTATATATTTTATTTGATTTTTTTTTTATAAATACATCTGGATCGAAGTATCGTCCCTTTCCAGATTAATAATTTGAATTAAATAATGAAAAATATTAACTATTGATTTTTGTTTTGGAAAATAATAACTACTTTTAAAAAATTAAATTAAATATTTGCAACCTGTTGCAATGAGTTTTAGGCCAGATGCAAGGTATTGATGTGATGGCCCGATCAGCACAAAGATGAGATTCAAACACACATAATTAAGTCTAGCGGCCGCAAGCACAATAATATGTCCGCAAGCATGATAATTAGTCTTATGTCGCACGGTCGTTATCAAAGATAGGATATCTATCAATAATGTGATTAAGGAACGTGAAGGAGAACGTAGGATATGTGTGATAGATAGATTATAATTGTTTCGCATGATAAGAGTACTTTCCGAATGAGAAAATTGATTCTCGTTGTTCTCGATAAGATTTTTTTTGAACGTTGGAGGTCCATCGGAAATTTTCATGTATTTTTTCTTTTTCTTATAGGATATATCCTTTTTCATATTATCTATACTTTGTAACTCATGATCCTCATCATTCACTTCCGGAACGAAATATTTGCAAACATTTTGAACATAAATATTTTGCACAATGAGTTTTAAGCCAGATGCAAGTATTGGCCAGCTGGCCCCTCCTGGAAAGGTTACATTTTGGTCCATGAAAGATTTTATTATATATTGTGAGTTGCTGTTCGTACTCATCGGCGATCAACACATTGCACATGAAATCCTTGACTCAAATCCCTCTCGTTTCCTCTCCGCCACAACAGCAGCGCCGCCGCTGCGGGTGGAGTACTGCTGGGAATCATCACCGTCCTACACCGACCCACCTCTCCTTCGCCTTGTCCGCCGCCTCCTCCCCCCTCTCCGCTTCCGCCTCGCCGGAGAAGCCCGTGGTCGTCGTGGGCTCCGCCAACGCCGACATCTACGTTGAGATCGATCGCCTTCCTCTCGAGGGAGAGACCATCGCCGCGCGCGGCGGACAAACCTTGGCCGGCGGCAAGGGGGCGAACCAGGCCTGTTGCGGGGGCCGCCTCGACCACCCGACTTACTTCGTTGGCCAGGTCGGCGACGACGCCCATGGGCGCCTCATCGAGGACGCCCTCCGCAGTGGCGGCGTTCTCCTCGACCGCCTCGCCCGGGTGCCCAGCGCGCCCACTGGGCATGCCGTGGTGATGCTGCAGCCCGACGGGCAGAACACGATTATCATCATCGGCGGGGCTAACATGAACTGCTGGCCGGAGGATCTGCGCGACGAGGACTTGGATGTGGTGCGTAGGGCCGGAGTTGTGCTGCTGCAGCGGGAGATCCCCGATAGGGTTAATATTCAGATCGCTCAGGTAATCTTAATTATTCCGATCTGGAAACGACTTCAACTTCTATTTGTACTATTGGTGGTCAAGTTACTATTTTCTCCCCGTTACATTTTATCTTCCTCAATCTTGCTCGACTATTTCCAGTTTCTTCATTGGCTTTGGGAGCAAAAGGATCAGTTTTTTTTACTGATACTGTTGTTGCTCTCTTGTTGTTTTGTTTTTTGGAATTCATTGAAATGCATGATGATTTGAGTATTTGACAGCATTCAATTCATTGTCTCAGCTGCAAAGGTTATCCTTCATCTTTTGTTATTATTTATCATATTCTTTCTACTGCAAAAGATTAACTTCTTTTCGTCAATGTGCTTCTCTACTTTGTCCGTCTTCTTCTCTTGTGTTAAATTATCTTCAGATCCTTATTTGTCTAAATAAATCTCCCATTTATAGCTGTTCTAATAGATAGAAGTGATTAGATTCTAAATTAAACTACCAGTGAATAGACATTTTCATATGAAAAAAAAGAAATTAAAATATTAACAGAATTCATGTTTTTGACTCCATTTATTTAAGAAAGTTCTTATTTTACAGTTTTGTAATCGTGTGTTTTTGTCAGTGTCCCTCATAGGCTGAAAAAGGATTTAAAGTTGAACCTTTGACATTGTCAGGCTGCAAAAAATGCAGGAGTTCCTATTATTCTCGATGCTGGGGGGATGGAATCTCCTATTCCTGATGAACTCCTGAAGCTTGTGGATTTTTTCAGTCCAAATGAAACAGAGTTAGCTCGTTTGGCAGGATTGCCAACTGAATCTCTTGAGCAGATCGCTCATGCTGTGGAGAAAATCCATGATAAGGTGAGATTAACTCTAGCAACAGCTGCACTACTCACCTTCATCTTCTCCTTTTATATTGGAAACTCATTTGATTGATTTGCAATAATATGTATTTTTATTTTCAGAATGAAAATTCTATATGAAGTTCATTTGCTTTGATGTGCACAATTTACTTGGTGTATTTTCTAGTCATACAGATTCAGTCGATTATTTTCTTGTTAGCTTAGTTGAATGTGTCATGGCTCAACCTAGCTTCTAGTAGTCTCTAACATAGTTTCTCAAGACTAGATAGAACCGAAGGGAACATTCTTTCATGTGCATTAACATCTTATTACAAGTAAGTTGAAGATTTTTTTAGTCCCTATTATATTTCCAATTCAGAAATTAGAAATCTGTTCATTTTCTAAACTATTCAACTATGTTAATGTCTTTGAGTTTCAGTAAAGTATTGCTAGCTTCAGCAGCAGCTGAACACTTGTTTTCGACAATATAAATGCCCATGACCAAGTTTTCTAGAGAGTGGATAGTGTCAAGTAGTCACTCAGCAATGTTGAATAGTGGACTCCTCTTTTTGAAATATGTTGGATGCTAATCCAAGTCAATCTGCCCAATAACATTTTAGGAGCATTTCAGAACTTCATTGTGAAAGCATCCTGCAGATTCTTATAGGAAGGCATAGCTTGGTTCTCCTGGTTTCTTTAACAATCTGTTTTCTGTTATATAATATTATTAATCGAGTGTACTTAATTATGTATGAGACATCAAAATAAGTCGATTTATCTAGAAATCCAAAATTTTGAGTTAATTATTTTTGGTAGCGTCTCCAGAATGCACGTTTGCAGACTAGGTTAGTTTTAGAAGAGTCAAACTAACAATTTTTTAGATGATAAAAAATCACAAAATGACTTTGTCCTTTGTCTATTATGCAGATATTTAATTAATTCTGTTCACATTAAATTTTGTTGATATATTTTCCTTTTTTATTAGTGCTTGTAGTTACTTTCAAATCCAACTTATGTCAAACACTAGATTTAATTCATGTATCATAACTCACATTGAAATCTGGCTGATGTTCTCGGATTTCTGATATTGGCTTTGAGATAATTCAGAGTAAGTGGAGAAAATAATGATGTATTCATTGCAAAACAAAATAGTGAAACTGATTGGCGACTTTTTATCTAAAAAATTGAACAGGGTTGCATCAGCTCTGGAAAAAAAAAACCTTTTCTATTCTCTGACAATCGATGCAACAGAAACATGATATCAACTGAATTTCTTACCTGCTGACTTTTATGAAATTAAGGCAGATTTCAACATATTGACAAGTAGATTTGCATAATAATATGAATGACCATATATATAGATTCCAATTATAAGCATGTAAGTAATGCAACTGATTGTGCCAATACACATGTGGCTATAGATGTCAAAATGAGCCTATCATGCCGGGCTTGATCGGCCCTTTTCTGATTCATATTGGGTCTGGAACACACAGGTTGTTCATGGCACGAACCATGACATGACATGGTTGTTGGTGCCTGATATGGGCGTGGACTTAAATTATTTTTAAATAAAATAATAAATATTTAAAATCTAAAATGTAGAAAAATCAAAATGGAAAAAATCAAAAAAATATTTATAAAAAATCAATAATATATGTTTTTTATAATAATTTTAGATATTTTTTTATTTTAAAATTTTTGTTATTTTTTCTTTTTAAAAATGTATAGGTCAGGCTCAGTATACACAGCTGAGCTCATGCCAAGCTCAAGATGGCCCAAAATTGGGTCATGCTTGATCTGAGCCATGAGCCAAACTGCCTTCACCTAGCCTAGCTTAGCCTAGCCTAGCCTAACCTACTGACTAGGTTGGGCCTGCCACAGTATGCCCCAGCCCTTATTAGGTCATGCTGGGTATGACCTAGACTAGAGCAGGTCTAGACAGGTCACGTATTCAATTTACACCTCTATATGTGTCCAAACAAACTGATAATTCATTTTCAATTCAAATTTTGCTTGAGTACCTCATACATGAATATGATGTGATACAAGAAAAAGTGAGAAACCATTGAAGTGATGCAATTATTTGACCATCTTCCAAGCTCAACAATTGGCTGATTATCGCTGGGTGCGGTTTTAGATATTAGAGATGAATCAGGAGAATAAATTTACAGGGTAAGGGATTACGGTAACTAAAAAAATGGTTTCATTGAGGGGAGTTGCCTCTGGTATTACTGACCGTTAATACTTCCTCTCATTTTCTTTCTTAACCAGGGCGTCAAGAAGATATTGCTGAAGCTTGGCGCAAAGGGATCTGCTCTGTTTGTCGAAGGGGAAGATCCAATCATGCAGCCCATAATACCTGCTTCAGTAGTTCTTGACACCACGGGTGCCGGTGACACATTCACTGCTGCATTTGCTGTGGCTCTTGTAGAAAGCAAACCCATGAAAGAATGTTTGAAATTTGCTGGTATCAAAAACAAATGCCTCTCCTTCCATGCTTCCAATACATTTCTCTATAGTTAGTCTGTAGCATATCTCTGCTGTACTGCAGCCGCAGCTGCCTCATTGTGTGTTCAAGCTAAGGGGGCCATCCCAAGCATTCCAAGCAGAGCTGCTGTGTCGGAGCTTCTGCAATCTTTCCACGCAGATGCTACTACCAAGTGAGAAGTTAAAAAGCTTCTCAAATCTTCAGAAAAAGCATCTCGCCTTTTTGTTCCTCCAAGTGGATGCATTTTCTCAAGGACTTGGATTTGCATCATGAAACATGTAATAAGGTCTGGAACCAGTCATATCTTTACTGCCCATTTTCCTTTAACCTGTGTGTTTGTGCCAACACTCAATGGGAGGCTCATGTTACCCTTCCATGATCTACAACTCTGTTGCAAGGAAGCAAAAAGTAGCAGCTATCTTTGCCTTGTTTCTTCTTAGTGAGGTCAGGTGTTCGGGGATGTGATCCATTTCTTTAAATATTAATTTTAAGTTAAAAACACAATAAGTGACCTTTCTTCATGCTAAGGGTTATTTGTGTTGAAAGCAAGATCGTAGAGAAGTCTTCTCTTTATCTCACGGATAAATATATTCTTAAAAAGTAAGATATGATGAATGTCATTAAGGCAAAGTGCCTGTTCATGCTAGCTGGAGCAACAAGGTCAGTCACCTCCACTTTCATTTGTTGAATATTCTTCTTATGAAAATCAAATTATATTATGGTCTAGATGAAGAATATGTACTTTGTTCAGATTATGATCTACATGTATGTATACATCTGAATACAATGTTATCTTAAAGTATACACTGAATTTTAGAACTGCTTGTGTCCTAAGACATCTCCAAAGCCCAAACAACCTCTACTGAACCATAAACTCACATTATAACAAAAGGAAAACATTTTAAATAATGAGCACACATTTTGCTTGATATCTAGGGCATCACTAACATCTCTTTCTGGTTGCTAGTTGGAGAAACATGGGGTGCAATTTGCTCATCTTGAGTAACTCCCTGCCTCATCACATACTGCCATCTGTGTTGCAGGAGGTAGAGGAAGGCCATGAATGAGACCTCTGCGGTGAAGAGGGAAGCCCACAAGCTTACACTTATTGAGGTCTTCTCATGGAAGGTGTGCAGGCCAATGAAGATGTTTGCTATCCCCAGTACACAAACTCCAGTTCCAAGCAGCCAGTGCATCAAGTACCACAAACTCCTGAGCCTTATACCTCTGATAGGAATTCATCACTATATAAGTTAGAAAATCAGCATGTTCTAAGACTATATCAAAGATTAGAGTGGATGATTTTTGTTATTTAACTTGGAAGTGACAAATGGTACAAAAATACCTTCTAGGCCTCACAAAGGCAATCAGAGGTTGAATCCAAATGAGTCCATATAGAACTAACCCAATCTTCTGATGAGTATTATTGAAGGAGTTCTCAAAGTTGATGAGTGATTGAACAGCTGCAGCAGTAGCAAGTAGCAGTGCTAGAATCTGTCAGATGGTGCATTGAGAATAGCTTTAGCCTTGAAAAATTTTAGTTTGTCGTTTTTCTGTATTAGAAAACTGAAATATGTAGGAATCGGGATGTTTAATACAATAATGCAGAAGTAATCAATATTATTACAACTAGCTGTATATGGATTTTTCTGCAAGTTTCCCCACCATTTGGAGCTAGGCAACTCAATTCATATTGGGTTGGGTGAACAAAACAAAGCAATTATTCGTCAATACTAGAGGCTATTAGCTTTCATCTCATGCTGAATAACCTATGTATTTATAGGAGTTTGTTAGTGATAACATTTCTGAAAATTCTGTTAACTTATTCAAAGAACAAGCTTTTGTTGTATGTGGTGTATTGATGCTTACAATTTTAGGTGAAAGTAAGTTTTTAGTTTCTCTAGAAGTGGCTATATTGAAAACTAGGGAGTCCTTATTAGTAATAGTTTGCTTAGAACAAGACAAAAGAAGAGTTAGCTGACCTGAACAGTGACATGAGTGTAGAACAAAACCTTAACCATTCTAATTGACTCAATAGCATCTGTCATTCTGATAATGACTACTCCCAGTGGCATTAAGAAACCGACTGAAACCCAGAGCAAGAATCCATGAATTGTGATATGGATTGATAACTCCGGCATCAGCTGCAGAGAGTAACAAGTCCACCAAAAGACAAATTTTCAGCATCATAAACCAAAAAAAAAAAAGATGACAATTGTTTCATACCTTCACAGGATTAGGTTCGTTGGTCATATATATATCTGTTTGAGCTAATTTAGAAATGCCTTTTAATGGGCCTGCAAATAAAAGAAGAGAAATAGCTAGAATTTGGAAATCTCTCTGAGGAATCCTTATTTGGCAAAATGCGATCAAGATGATTTACCTTGTAAGAAAGGGAGTACAGATCTTTCATGTAGAAAATCTCTCTTCAGATATGCTAACAACCAAAGATACATGAATCAGTCGTAGCTCTATGAAACTGGAGTTTATGTAGCTTGAAGATGACTACAGGAATATCAAAAGTGAACCCTATTGGAAAGCTCTATGAAACCCTAGGTGGGGACTAGAATAAGAAGCTTTTGTCCTAGCTCTGTTAGCTTATTAAAGAATTAGAAGACATGTTTATCATTGTTTCTGCGAATCTATTATAGGAGTAGTGGACATTTATTTGTCATATAACATTTTGCAGTGCTCAATGTCCATGCTCCTTATGAACCCTCTATTTAACTGGATGCAACATAAGAATCTTGAATTCTGGTGATGTCAATGTGAAGTAAGTGGTCCACGAGCAGGATAAGGGAAATGTGCCACAGGAGCTCTTGGTGCTAGTGTTTAGGGGGTACCCTTTGGTGGCTGTCAGAGTCCCCACTGTTGTCTATTTCTGAAATGAATTGCTGACATTAAATTGGTGCTCATGATGGGTCGTGTTTGACGCTGTGTTGTTTTGGTACATAGATCACCATTAAAGTCGCTATGGATCATCTGTGAGAATCTGAGTATGTTAGGAAATCTAGGGGACTCAAATTACTGCCAATTTTTCAATTTCATGAGCTACATTAGTTCAATGTCATAACTTTATACTAATGATCACTCAAGTCTACTGACTCATTGATTTTGTTGGTTTTTTCATAAAAGATTGAGCAATGATGCATGGAAAAGCCGTCAAGGAATAAAGGTAGGAGGTAAAGTATGACTTATGAAAGAAGAATAATTATGTTATTCTTCCACTCAAACACTGATATGACAAAAGCTTAAAGGCTAACTAACACAAGTGATCATTTTCCATGCAGGATTTGTCCACCTTCTGCTGTTATTCTGATTTGGCTTCGGACCAGCACTTTCTAATCTACTTACCTAATGATGTCAAGCAGGTGAGTCTAAATCCACCAACTTGTTCATTTGATTCTTCTCACCATATCAACCTTATACCAGTCCAAGAATGAAGACCCCACTGACTTTTTTCCAGAGCTGAAGTTGACAACCCACATGCATGATTGCTTTCTTTTCCAACTCATGATCATTGATTCTTAGAAAGAAGACTCATCATCTTGCTTCTAGTAGGTTTCTTTCTAGAGAAACTACTCACATCAACTCGACCCAGTTAATGAAAGTGTCTGAGTTCAGGCCGCTTATACGAAAATGCTTAAATCAAGCTGCCTCCTAGTCCTTGGTACTAAAATATCATCCACTTGACAAGTTTGATGAAACAAATTGATTGACTTAAATTTATATATTTCTGGAAATAAGATATATGCACTTTCATTTAAGATGCACCATAAACTTTGTTTAAGTATAATTTTGATTAAAACATATTTTTAACGCATTTTAATCCATCAAATTGTTTAGTGAAATGACCTATAGACTGAGAAGGATGTTTTTAAACCCAAAAATGAAGCAAACAAATTAATTGAAAAGCTCAAGAACAGCCAAAAGTCTAGCTACTCGTCACATAAATTTATATAGAAATTTTTGATTGAATCAATTGGTTCAACTGAAAAGGTTAGTTTATTGATTGCATATCTAAAATATTGGTCCCAACCTACATGGTTAATTTGCCAACTTATAATTGTTTGTGAGCTTCAAATCAACAAAGATTGTGTTTCAGTGTCTCAGGGACTCCCGTAGAAGTGATGAAAACAATAAGCTGAAAAAATGGTAAACATATGCACATGATGGACACATATACTGTAAAGAACAATAGCAACTCGATGCACCATAATTGAGTTAATCCTCAAGTCAATGGCATCTAGGATGATTTACTCATCATAGCAGGAACTGATTATACAGGAAGCTTTCAAAAGCATGCAGGGAGCACTAGAACAGAGCTTATAACAGGAATCTTTTCAACAAACTGAGGGAGATACACTAAAGAGGGTTACCCTAATCTTTCCGAACATGTTATGTTTTCCCTTGTTCTTGCAGCTTCATGTATCGCTCATCAGCTTTCTTTCTAGTTTTTTTTTTGGTAATGGTAAAAAAATTTATAGATCAAAGAAACTTACCAGCACTGAACGTCTACAAAATGGTAGACGTGGGCTTGGACTGTGGTCCTGTCGCGAAGCGGGGTGGCGAGCCTCCGGGCCAGATGGACTCCCGGGTGGCACGAGCTGGTGAGGTGGCGATGATCGGGTGGCGCTCCGGCTTAGCTCTGTAAAACAGTGACCGTCAGTAAATCTGTCGGGGATTTTTCCGGTCAGGCACTCCGACGGTCAGGTCAGTATCCGCAGGCGCAAATAGTGGAATTGAAATGAGACAGTAGATTAGGGAGCTTGCGCGCGCATATGGACGTACCTGCGGTAGGAGGAGTGTGAAGTTTATATAGTCGGGGGAGCTGACAACCCTTGTACGTGTTGACGAGACAGGGATGATAACTGTCAGCTCGTAGGGAGCACTTAGGAGTGACGCGGCATGACGCGGGGTGCTCGAGCAGTACGAAAGTACTGGACTGGCGGACTGACCGCGAGAAGTGTCAGAGATGAGTAAGGTGTGCCGAATCCCGTTAGCAGGGCTGTACCCTGGATATAATAATATAGGGCGTATAGGGGCGAGATAGCCCGTACCCTGAGAGCCGACCGGCACGTCTGAGTGCCAAGGACCAGGTCGGGTAATGGCCAGTGAGCGTGGGCAGCTACGCATCCAACTGGTAAAGTGGAGGCGCAGGGTACACCCTGAGTCGGGGGTTGGTTGAGTGGTTGCTGTCTGACTCAGTCTCCGTGATGACATAGGAGCGTGGGTCGCCACACATCCAGCTGTGGTGCACGACCTAGATCTAGGTCGGGGAGTGGCCAAGGCGCATGAGCAGCTATGCGCCCGACTGGGTTAGGAGGGGTTGGTGGTCGGCCCGACTGACCCCATTCGCGGCTAGCTAAATAGGGTTCCGAGGTCTCCCGGGCTTGGGGACTCCCTCGGTGATATCTTTGCTGACCTGTCCGCAAGCCCTTCGTGGCGCCAGGCTGGCTAGCGGGCCCGACCGACCTACCCGTAGGCAAGGCCGGGATCATAAGCGTTCCCCTCAAGTCTAGTCGAAGGAGGCGACGAGTTCGACTGACTAGACCTTTTCCCGTTGAAGCAAGCCTGGCGCGCTGGGACATCCTGACCCCTTCTTGTGGTTCTCTGCGAACTTGGCGGTGCGCAGGGATCCCGGTCGGCCGGCGATGTCACATCATCTGTCCTTTCTCCTTCTGCTGCCCGGGATCTCCAAACAGTTTGAAATCTCATACATTAATGTTCTCGGTTGATGATTGCTCCATGTGTCTCTTCCCCCTTCCTTTTCCGAACGACGAGGCGCTCGCCGTCTGTCCAGTGAGTGACGAGGTGGGGCGCGAGACGTTTCGCTTCTTGGGCCCCTCTGGGCCTGATCAGACGACTATCATCGACCGCTGCCTTTACCATGGCCCACCATCGGGTGATTCTTATAGTCTTGGAGGCTGTATAAATAGGTTCTTGCTTTTACCGTTGCCTTTTCACCTTTTGCACCGGTGCACTGTGCTTCTACTTTCGTCTAGGGTTGCGGCGGAACCTTGGATCCCGGCTTTCTTCTCCGACGACCTCGTTATGGGCTAGGCTTACTTCCTTCCTCTGCTTCGCGTGACTTCTTCCTCTCGCGACCCAGATCCCTGGTATGTTACTTCGAGGTCCGTCCTTGAACAATGCGACCTTGATGCGATTATGGCAGAGTTTCACATTCCTTCCGACCATCTCGTTCTGCTGCCTGCTTCTTCTAATCAGCCCGCCAGGCCTCCCACACACTACATTATCATCTCCCGAGATCATCTGCAGGCGGGGCTGCGCTTTCCAATCCACCCCTTCTTCGCCTCAGTCTGTCGCTACCTTCGCCTCAATCTGTCCCAACTGACTCCTAATTCCATCCGCCTTCTCTGCGGGTCGGTTATTATTTTCCAACTATACCGGCTTCCCCTTTAGGCCGACCTCTTTCACTACTTCTTCTATCTGAAAAGGCAAGAATTGGGCGAATTTTTCTTCCAAGCCTGTCCCGGGACTTCTTTCCTTTCTCAGCTTCCTTCTTCCAATAAGGGTTGGAAGGAAATGCATATCCAGCAGCTATTGGAGGCGCGTGCAGCCGAGCGAGACGCACAAGGGTTGCGTGCGGAGCGGCCAGCCGAGCAGGAGGCGACTGTATCTGGCTCCTAGTCTCCTACTTCCGCGTCTGGAGATGAGGAGGTTCCTCGGTCTGGCTCAGAGGATACCCGGCCTCTGAGTCGTTCATTGCGGCGCCCACGGGGCGGTGGGTCTGCGCCTGACTCGGCTGACCCACGGGAAGCTTCTTCCAGTAGGCCCAGTAAAAAGCAGAAGGGCAAGGCACCGATGACCGACTCCCCCGCGCTGCCTCCTCCTTCGTCTTTAATGCCTCTGGTGGAGTCAGCTGTTGCTCCTGTGGGGGAGGCTTCCTCGACCCAACCGAAAGAGCCTGCAGGCGAAGGTACGCTACACATACTGCCGCTCTCGCTATCTGACTTGCTCCTGAGCATGACTGTGCCGAGCGGCACAGCTCCCATACGGTCGCAAGATGCCCGGCTGTATGGTACGATGGCAGACCGATTTCTGGCTGGCCTACGAACGGGCAGCTCGGGTGGCTCGAGCGTCTGGGTGGACGAATTTATGGCCGCAGCCACACAGGTATGTATTTACGAGCTGTTGCATGCCTTGCACTTTCTTCGGTGGAGACGTTACCCGATATTCTTTCTGTAGGCTTGGGCCCAAGGCCACAGCATGTGCATATCCATGCTGAGCCATGCCAAGGCCCGGTATCGTGCCGAGCGGCGTACGGAGGATCTGGAAGCCCGCCTTCGGCATACTCAATTGGTTTCCGATGACTCTTCTCTGAACATCTTGAGGACGGAAGTTATCGGCCTTTAGGACTTATTGAGCCAGGATCAAGAGGAGCTAGAGACCGCTAAAGCACAGATTGCCTCGGCTGACGCCGAGGCGGTTCGAGCGCAAGACCGAGTTGTCCAGGCCGAGCAAGCGCAGCTTCGCGACCGTCGATGCAAGGAGGAGCTGTTAGCGGACCTTCTGAAGACCAAGGCCGAGCTGCGTTGGGTCAGTGAGGCTGTTCTATCTTTGCGTACGCAACTGGCGGCTAAGGAGCAAGAAGTTGGTTCGCTGCAGGACCAATTGTAGGATTTGCGCGGACGTCGAGCGTCCTGGGATGCGGCTCAGGCGGAGTTGGAGGAGCTGCGTAAGCGCTAAGCATCCTGAGACGCAACTCGGGCCGAGCTGGCGGAGCTTCGTGCTTACAAGGAGGCGGAAACCGATCGGCTGAGGGCGTATAGGCTTGAGTGTATCAATGCCAAGGCCCATACTGACAAGATCTCCCAGCGATTCTGGACTGTAATGATGCACCAAGGGGTTAATGTCGTCTGACAACTCAAACTGGGCGGGTATTTACCTCCCGATATGCCTCCCACAGCCGTTCAGCTCCGGGATATGTGCAAAGACCTACCCGACATAACAAAACAACCATTCAATTGAGGGTCGGGCTTCTCCTTTCCTCTTTTCCTGTAATGAGGGGATACCAAACCCCCGATTTTGTAACGCACCCTTCTGAATGTGACTTTCCTTTTCAGCTTACTTTCTAGCAAGCGTGACTGCTTTCATTTTCAATTATTACGAGTCTGTGTGAGAGCAAACTGGACGCAAAGCCAAATAATCGGTGTGATTTGTGCAAGCTTCTAGCCCGGGCGAGGAAATTCTTAGGTGCTTGCGGCTCGGGCAAACATGTGCTCCAGTCTTCACAGGTGTTTGAGAACTGGCCCATGCCTTGACGTGAGCATTTGGCCGCTTGGCTCGGGGCCATTGTCGTCTTGCGCCCATATGGGGCCAGGCCAAGGGATTAGTGGGAGCTTTCCCTCGAGGATTTTGGCCTCTTGGCCGAGCTGCATCCAAGGAGTGTGGGCCGCCACGCGTTCGACCGCGACCCGGACCAAGGGATTAGCGGGAGCTTGTTCGCGAGGATTTTGGCCTCTTGGCCGAGCTGCATCCGAGGAGCATGGGTCGCCACGCATCCGACCGGTACCCGGACCAAGGGATTAGCGGGAGCTTGTCCGCGAGGCTTTGGGTCAGCCTGACCCTTTTTTGTTCCAGCCACCTGGCTTGGCAGTTCGTCTATCATCTTGTCTCTATCGCTCGATGACTGCATTAATTGGCAGGGACACTTGTCTCCTGCTCAGTGGCTTTTCAGGCGCCGAAGCGTCAGCCACCTGTTTCGACCACCTCGGGCAGTGAAACGTCTGTTTACCGGGCCCGCCTTTGTCTTATCTCGCCTCTTTGCTTCTTCGTAGACCCCATTGTAGGGTTCTGGCCTTTCCTTGCAGCCCTATTTCCGATGGCTGAGATTGACTGTCGTTCCCTATATAGGCTTCGGCGATTATCTTCCCCGCCGCTTTTGCTTCTTCTATACTCCCCCATTACCTTCCTCCTCCTCTCCTTGGCCATCTCTTCCAGTGCCCTAGTAGTCCCTTCAGAATGTTGCATGACTCTCTGCTAGAGGGGCTAGCAGAGGATGAGGCTGCGTTTACGGCAACTATGGCGGCTATGCTTGCTAATCCGGCCAACACTCCGTCGGCTACTTCAGCGTCTCCTTCCCCAATGGTAAACCCTACTGACGTTTCTTCTTCGAGTAAGGGTAAGGCACCAGAGGAGGAGGCGCCAGATTCTGAGACTGAGGTTTCGGCCATGGATCCTTGTCCACTAGAGACCAGGCGCCATCGGGATCACTCAAGCGCCCGTTCGCCCCCTTTTGGGGCCACTACTTCCTCTCTACGGAGAGCCCCCTCCCCCTCTCCTTCGTCGGGGATTCCTGCCCCGTCGGTATCTGCACCTGTCGCTCCTGCTTCTTCCATCCCAGGGGCTGCTCAACAGACGACCCCTTCCACTCATGCAATCCCTTCGAGCGCACCGTCTGATATTCCCCTTCCTTCTCTCCTCGAGAGGACTATGGGCCCGCGCTCACTGCATTTAATCCAGCCGTCTCGGGCAGACCCCCGCACTGCCTATGAGGCTCCTGCCCCTGCGTTATTGGAGGTAGCTCGAGTGGCCCATCTGTATGCTCCATTGAGCGAACACCTGTTCCAGGGACTTCGGGAGTTTGCTAATCAGGACCCCCTTGTTCAAGCCAATGGTGTCGTAGCGTGGGCTTTTCAGGTATGTCTCATTGACTTACTCCTGCTTGATCTTGTTACTTCTAACACCTCTGTTCGCTTTACAACTCGTCGGCCAAATTTATGATATGGGCGTCTCCTTTACGACCCAGACTCGGTCTTTTCGTCGAGTCCCGAAGGGAGGAATTGGAATCTCAGCTCCGTCAGGTGTAGCTGCATCCCGGCGACGAGGCCTTGAACAACTTGCGAGCTGAGAACGTGGCTTTCCAAGAGCGGGCCTTTCGCTCGGAGACGCGACTCCAGGAATGTCTGGTGGAGTTGAATGCGGCTCGCTCGGCGAATGTCCAAGCGCAGCGACAGATCGCTTGTTTAGAGCGCGCGGAGCGTCAGGCTTGAGCATCAGCACAGCAGGCCCGTCTGGAGTTAGATAAGGTCAAGGCGGAGCTTTTGGTGACCCGTCAGTCCGCGACGGCGCTACGTGCGGACCTGTCAACCAAAGTGGAAGAACTTACCGTCCACCTGAGAGACCTCGCACGGCTTAGGAAGCGCCGTGCAGACCTAAACGCGGAACTGAAGGCGGCTCGAGAGGAGCGGGAGACAAGTCGGGCTCATGCCGCGCCCCAGTGACTCACCCGCCTACCTTAGTCAGGAGTTGTTCTTCTTCTCTTTTTTGTAAGCAGAGGCAAAGCCTCATTTTGACAATGGACACTATTTATGGATGCTAATTAGCTCGACTTTATGTGTGTACTTGCCATTTCAAGCGATGAGTGTCCGGGTGCAAATGACTCCTATGATGCTTGCCCGTCCTTTTATGACCAGCGAGTGTGTGTGATACGTATGCGCAACGACTGTCAGGTATCAGGAGAGAATAGGGTGGAGCCCCTTAGGCCTTTCCGAGTGGCGAAGTAGGGGTTGCCGGGACTTAATTGCTCCCAGCAAGTATGTAGTGTGACGTGAGGCACTTCGTTAGGCAACGCCCGAGGACTGAGGGTCGAGCTTCGGGAGATGCGTTTGATTATGCCCCGTGGCAGGGGCCAGACCCCAGACATTGGGTCGGTGAGCGCTAGGGCTGAGAGCCGAATAGTGGCTTGTCTTCTCAGTCAAGGAACATCTCGGGGAGCGTGGGCCGCCACGCGTCCGGCTGAGAGCCGATCCGAGGGATAGCGGGAGCGAATCCCGATTTTAGCTCGTTTAGAAACGAGAAGTAAGCCACCCGGGCGGGGGACCTCTCAGGGAGCGTGGGCCGCCACGCGTCCGGCTGAGAGCCGATCCGAGGGTAAGGCTCGCACGGAGCGAGAATATAGCCGCCCGGTCGGGGGACCTCTCAGGGAGCGTGGGCCGCCACGTGTCCGGCTGAGAGCCGATCCGAGGGAAAGGCTCGCACGGGGCGAGAATATAGCCACTCGGTCGGGGGATCTCTCAGGGAGCGTGAGCCGCCACGCGTCCGACTGAGAGTCGATCCGAGGGAAAGGCTCGCACGGAGCGAGAATATAGCCGCCCGGTCGGGGGACCTCTCAGGGAGTGTGGGCCGCCACGCGTCCTGTTGAGAGCCGATCTGAGGGAAAGGCTCGCACGGGGCAAGAATATAGCCACCCGGTTGGGGGATCTCTCAAAGAGCGTGGGCCGTCACGCGTCCGGTTGTTAGCCGATCCGAGGGAAAGGCTCGCACGGAGCGAGAATATAGCCGCACGGTCGGGGGACCTCTCAGGGAGCGTGGGCCGCCACGCGTCCGACTGAGAGCCGATCCGAGGGAAAGGCTCGCACGGGGCGAGAATATAGCCACCTGGTCGGGGGATCTCTCAAGGAGCGTGGGCCGCCACACGTTCGGCTGAGAGCCGATCCGAGGGAAAGGCTCACACGGAGCGAGAATATAGCCGCCCGGACGGGGGACCTCTCAGGGAGCGTGGGCCGCCACGCGTCCGGCTGAGAGACGATCCGAGGGAAAGGCTCGCACGGGGCGAGAATATAGCCACCCTGTCGGGGGATCTCATAGGGAGCGTGGGCCTCTACGCGTCCGACTGAGAGCCGATCTGAGGGAAAGGCTCGCATGGGACGAGAATATAGCCACCCGGTTGGGGGATCTCTCAAGGAGCGTGGGCCGTCACGCGTCCGGCTGAGAGCCGATCCGAGGGAAAGGCTCGCACGGAGCGAGAATATAGCCGCCCGGTCGGGGGACCTCTCAGGGAGCGTGGGCCGCCACGCGTCCGGCTGAGAGCCGATTCGAGGGAAAGGCTCGCAGGGGGCGAGAATATAGCCACCCGATCGGGGATCTCTCAGGGACATGGGCCGCCACACGTTCGGCTGAGAGCCGATCCGAGGGAAAGGCTCACATGGAGCGAGAATATAGCCGCCCGGTCGGGGACCTCTCAGGGAGCGTGGGCCGCCACACGTCCGGCTGAGAGACGATCCGAGGGAAAGGCTCGCACGGGGCGAGAATATAGCCACCCTGTCGGGAGATCTCACAGGGAGCGTGGGCCTCCACGCGTCCGACTGAGAGCCGATCTGAGGGAAAGGCTCGCATGGGACGAGAATATAGCCACCCGGTTGGGGGATCTCTCAGGGAACGTGGGCCTTCACGCGTCCGGCTGAGAGCCGATCCGAGGGAAAGGCTTGCACGGAGCGAGAATATAGCCGCCCGGTCGGGGGACCTCTCTGGGAGCGTGGGCCGCCACGCGTCCGGCTGAGAGCCGATCTGAGGGAAAGGCTTGCACGGGGCGAGAATATAGCCACCCGGTCGGGGGACCTCTCAGGGAGCGTGGGCTGCCACGCATCCGGCTGAGAGCCGATCCGAGGGAAAGGGAATCCCGATTTGTAATTTGCAAGGAATGATCTACTAGCCTGCCCTTGGGAAGATTTGGATTTTTATTGGACGCGCAGAGGTTGCAAAATACATTCTTTTCCCTATCCTGAAAGGTAGGAGCTTCTTCGGGATGGTTTGCCCAAAACATCGCGAACTCCTTTTTGAACCGCGTTCTAGCACTTGGTCTGCCTCCTATCCATTTTCTCGGGCTTACCAGGGGGCCCCGATGGGAATAAGTCACAAGCAACCAAGGGGTCATGCCCGGGTTTCTCATCTGGAGCCCGATTTTGTCTTCCTCGATTGACATCCCGCTCTGAGGTGGCTTGTCTCCGAGCCCCAGGCTTCTGCCTTGGGCCCAGTTGCCGACACTCCTTAGTGTTGTGAGTGTGACTTCGGTGAAACGTGCAATACGGTCTCCGACGAGTCGGCCGACATTTCTGGGCCGCCCGCCGCCCTTGCTGAGGATCTGTGCTGCTTCGGCCAGTGGGTCTTCCCGGGCTACGAATGAGCCTGCCTGGCGGTTGCGTAGGTTGTACTGGTGTCGGAGGCGACGCGCTGGTTGGCTCCTTTTTCTGAGTGGTTTGCGCCTCTTCAACACTGATGTGCTTGACGGTTTCCCCCAGTAGGCTATCCAGGTCTCTGGGGGGCCTCCGGATGAGCGCGCGAGAGAGATCCCCCTCTTGCAGCCCTTGAGTGAAAGCAATGATCAATACTTCCGGGGTGGTCGTTGGTACGTCGAGTGCCGCCTCCGTGAACCTCTTAAGGTAGGCCCGAAGCGGCTCCTTCGGGTCCTGCTTCAGGGCGAACAAGCTGATGCTTGCCAAGTGATGCCGTCGTCTGTTAGTGAAATGCTGGAGGAATGCCCTCAGTAGCTCTTCAAAGCTGGCTATCGGCCCGTCGGGTATCTGGTTGAACCATCGTTGAGAAGATCCGGAGAGCATTGTCAAGAAGGCTCGACACTTCACGCCGTCCGGGTACTGATGTAGTAGGGTGGCACTCTCAAACTTCATGAGGTGTTCTTTGGGATCGGTGGTGCCAACATACTCAGGTATAGTGAAGAACCTGAGACGCCGGGGAATCGAATCCTCCAAGATCCAAGTCGCAAAGGGGCTACGCGTCTGAGCAGCCGACGGCTAGCCAACTGAGGCTTTCCCCTTATCTCGCCGTGCCGCTGGTGCCCGGTGGGGTATGGATGCTTCACCTGGCCCGAACCTGGTCATGTAATCGAGACTGCGATGCGCGTGCGGGAGGACAGGGTGCTCGTATTCTTTGGGAGTGACGGCCATCCTAACCCGGTTAGGCTCCTCATCTTCGCTTCCGATCAGGCTGCTGGGCCCCTCCTTTTAGCGCCAAATTTGATCCTATCGCGAAGCGGGGTGGCGAGCCTCCGGGCCACATGGACTCCCGGGTGGCACGAGCTGGTGAGGTGGCGATGACTAAGTGGCGCTCTGGCTTAGCTCTACAAAACAACGACCGTCAGTAAACCCGCCGGAGATTTCCCCGGTCAGGCACTTCGACGGTCAATTCAGTATCCGCAGGCGCAAATAGTGGAATTGAAATGAGACAGTAGATTAGGGAGCTTGCACGCACAAATGGACGTACCTACGGTAGGAGGAGTGCGAAGTTTATATAGCCGGGGGAGCTGACAACCCTTGTACATGTTGACGAGACAGGGGTGATAACTGTCAGCTCGTAGGGAACACTTAGAAGTGACCCAGCATGTCGCGGGGTGCTCGAGCAGTACGAAAGTACTGGACTAGCGGACTGACTGCGAGAAGTGTCAGAGATGAGTAAGGTGTGTCGAACCCCGTTAGTAGGGTTGTACCCTGGATATAATGATATATGACGTATAGGGGCGAGATAGCCCGTACCCGGAGAGCCGACCGGAGCGTCCGAGTGCCAAAGACCGGGTTGGGTAATGACCAGTGAGTGTGGGCAGCCACGCGTTCGACTGGTAAAGTGGAGGCACAGGGTACGCCCTGAGTCGGGAGTTGGTTGAGTGGTTGCTGTCTGAATCAGTCTCCGTGATGACATAGGAGCGTGGGTCGTCACGCGTCCAGCTGTGGTGCACTACCTAGATCTAGGTCGGGGAGTGGCCAGGGCGCGTGAGCAGCTACGCGCCCGACTGGGTTAGGAGGGGTTGGTGGTCGGCCTGACCGACCCCATTCGCGGCTAGCTAAACAGGGTTCCGAGGTCTCCCGGGCTCGGGGACTCCTTCGGTGATATTTTTGCTGACTTATCTATTAACTCTTCGTGGTGCCAGGTTGGCTGACGGGACCGACCGATCTACCTGTAAGTAAGGCCGGGATCTGACTGTGAGGAACATTTTCTCAATATAAAGCCCCTCACTCAAAACAACATCGATTTCGAGATTGTCATATAAGACAAATCACCCATGTTGCCACTAAATAGCGAGCATTTGTCAATCTTCCTTTGCCTTGGTATTATCTCCCGCAGACTAGGATCAAATTACTTGCCGTGTAGATACTCGGTCGGATGCATAGCTAGTTTCGAATTTTGTCTCACAACAACCTTGTGCATTGAAAGAAAATGTATCACTTGTTTCCACAGTTTGTTAGCACAGTGAGCACTGTTTGTCAGGGACATAAGGCAACCTGTCCGCTATCCACAATCGTTGATGAGCAAGCAACCAAAAGATAAAATGATGCACGGGCAGTATGCCGACCTTCCAGATAATCGACGCCCAAGGTACAACCACTCTTCGCGGCTGGAAAACCTTTAAGCATTGGTTGCGCCATGCTTTTCTGCTGCAAATCACTCCAACAACTTCATATTTGCTACCACATAACCTCCTGCTCGCTACACAGTTGTCTATATATGTGTACCAACCTCTTGATCAAACGTGAGTTTGAAACTTTGCACTGTGATGGCCAAAAATCTACTCCCTTGAGGTAATTGTGATGCACCCAACGAACCCAAAGCAAATTCTTCTTGGTTTGAATGTTCCACAAAGTTCAACATAGTAAAGCATTGTTTCATGCATGCAAGTCTCAGATGTCATAGTTTTCTTCTTCTTGGGACAAGTAAATGGGCGCTCATGAGATTGACGGGTGCTTGGTGGACCAAATAAAAGATCGACAAATTTCATAGAGTTTATCGATCACCCCACTAGGGATGGGGAGAATAGATAGGCAAAAATATTCGATGACTTGTAGCACCGATCGAACTAGCTCCAAATGCTTGACATAAGATAGAGTGTGCTTCTGCTATGAACTAATCTTTTTAGTTACCGCATTAAGAAACGGTTCATAATTTGCATTCGAAGCTTCTCCGCAGCTAATGGAACACCAATGTACCTAAAGGGGAAGGTACGTTATTGGAAACCCGTAATTTGTAGAAGTTTCACCCTTTATACGGTCGTCCACACCTGCTGTGTACGTATTGGACTTCAATGGGTTAGCTTGAAGCCCCACTTTGTCCCCAAAATCTCCCAAACAATCAACTATCATTGAAACGGTGGATGCCTCCGCCCTTGCAAACATCAAAAGATCATCGATATATGCTAAATGAGTGATTTATGCCACTTGACACATAGGATGCAAATTAAAACCCCTTTGCTCTAAAACTACTTTCAATTATCACGAGAATACCTCGAGACATAGTCTGAATAGCAAGGGTAAAAGTGGATCACCTTGCCACAAGCCACATTGACCACTAACAAATCCATGTAAACCACCATTAAGGCTAATTGAGTATGAAATTGTGGTGACATACTCGTGAAGAAATCTGCTTACGAGGAGAAATCTGTGGTCAACCCAATTCACGATATCAAAAGTCTTCCTCAAGTCCACCTTGATCATGCATCGAGTACAAATTTGCTTACGTGTATATTTCCGGAGTAGTTCTTGAGCTAGATGAATGCTCTCACCTATGGACCGGTCCTGAACAAAAACCATTTGTGCCGGATCCAATAACCAGTCCATGACTCTCGCTAGATGCTCAACTAGAATCTTAGATTTCACTTTGTAGAACATTGTACAACAAAATATTGGCCGATAATCACTAACCTCCTACGCATGATTAGATTTTTGAACCAAAGCTATCAATGTGTAGTTCCATTGCTTGAGTAGTTGTCCACGAAGAAAAAACTCCTGCATTGCATCTATAATTTCTGCACCCATTGTGTCCCAAGTAGGGGTTTAGAACTTGGCATTATAGCCATCCGACCCATGGGCTTTGTCCCTCCCAATACTAAAATAATCACTAACCTCCTAAGCATGATTGGATTTTGGAACCAAAGCTATCAATGTGTGGTTCCATTGCTTAATTGAGTAGTTGTCCACGAAGAAAAAACTCCTGCATTACATCTATAATTTCTGCACCCATTGTGTCCCAAGTAGGGGTGTAGAACTTGACATTTTAGCCATCTGACCCATGGGCTTTGTCCCTCCCAATGCTAAAGTCTGCAACCCATATCTCCTCGACAGTGACCGCCTGAATCATATTTACCCCCTACACATTGGATAATGTGTTGAGCCACTTCCAAAACTTATTTCTCCCTCAATGCTTGTTTTGAAATGTGGTGGTAATGTAATTTATCAAGATGACGTTGCTGACTCTTGAGTCTTGTAAGTTTGGCTTTGAGTATAAACTGGGTAGTGATGTAGATCGGTTCCTTCCAAGAGTCCACCACCAAGTTATGAAAGTTTCCATGCAAAGCCCGCATGCAAAATTTAAAAGGTCGTCAAAGACCATTGTCCATGTCAAGCATAGAAACAATACCACAAGAATGATCCGATAAACATCCGGGGACAATGAACTCCGCAAAGCTATCATAATCTGTCAAGATCCAATGCAAATAAACCAAAGCACAATCAAATTTATAAGAAACCATACCATTTGACCATGTCAAACGACATCCGATCGAATGAAGATCCAACAATTCAAATGCTTGAAAAAAAAGTGTCAAATCATGTAGTTCATAGTTCATAACTAGTTGCCCTCCTTCTTTGTCATGAATTGTCAATAGAGAATTATATTGAAGTCTCTCATAAGAAGTTGTGGCTCCGATATGCCCTCCCTAAGTATAGTGAGGGCACTCCTTCATAAAAGACGATGAGTAATAATCGATTGAAATCTATAAATTAAAGTAGCCAAGAAATCCCGCTCCGTAATACGATACTGTATACAACAATGCATAAATTGCGCTATCTTAATAAGAACCTCCAAAAATATCCACTACATATCCTAAAGAAGCATAATACGAAGAATTGAAATTGTGTGCCAATCCCATACCTACAAAGCACCTTTGAACAATAGCATCTATGTTGTCATTGGTGAGTTTCGTTTCTAAAAGCGTCATCACTTGAATACTACGTTATTTGAGAAAGTGTTGCACCCCTTATGTTTTAGGGGCTTGTGAAAGCCCCTTATGTTCTATGAAGCAATCTTTGTAAGTGTCTTGTCCAGGTTGCTCGTGCTAACCGTAGTCTCGCACTCGCCGACACTACCGGTTGCCATTTCGCAGCATCAACCCCTGTAGAGGCCGACGTTCTTTCTTCCTCATTGCCTGTTTCCATTGGTTGTGCAGAGGAAGTCATGGTAGAAGACCCCAAAGTCACGCTTGCTTCATTGTTGCTATCCTGTTGAGAGCTGCCGAAAAGGAGCTTTACATTACTGTTGGCACTGCTTGAGCTTCTGTCTGCCCAACCTGCACCACATGCTGCACCAAGTCCTGTGGTGAGCTGCAAGCTAGCTATTTTCTCGCATCAGCACCATGCACGGCTAGCTAGTTGATGTATGGTTGTCACATCAACCAAGCTCTGTGTCGGGGGCGGCGACATGTTATTTTTCTGCACCTGCACCATGTGCAACTAGCTGTTGATGCATAGCTGTCATACCCACCAAGCCCTGTTGTTGGGCCATTGCCTCTACTCTGGGGGCTGATTCCTCACACTGACCCCATGCAAGATAAGTTGCACATCTCGTGTGGGCACTAAGGTAATTGGTGTTGGAGTCTCAATTAGTGCTATTGCCATGCCATTTCCATTTGTTGCTGCCACTACATTGCTCTCACCGTTTATGTTGGCCGGCCAGCTTGGCGCTCAGCCCTCCGCTGCTGCCTTGATCGGAGCCGCTAGTGAACCAATTGGGAATGTCCTACCCTCTCCCCTACATACATAGCCTCAGGGGTAGCTGTTTTTCTGCATTCTCCTCGCTTGTGGTCAATTCGATTGCAATCCACATAAAAATCCTGTGTAACATCATAGTTGACCTTTAACTCGACTTGTGCTCCGGTAAGTACGGCAATTGACACCTCAAGTACCCTCTTTGCTTGCACATCTATCTCCACAAGAAGCTAGGCGTATGCAAATCTCTCCCGACTCGGAGTAAGATTGTTCGTATACAGAGGCTTGCCAATTCCGAACCGTTCAAACTAAGTACCCCCTGGAGTCCAACAATTTGGAGGAAGCTTATGAATTTGAACCCAAGTCGGGATATATCGACCATCTTCATCAAAGAGGAAACAACTCGGCATATGCTTCAAAAATAGTGGAACACCAAAAATAAAGTACAGTCCTCCATGTTGGGATCTCTATGCGAAAAATACTTAAAATTGCAGTGGAAATTTGAGATCCCATCGAGCGATCCATACGAAAGAAAAACTCGTATGAAGTTTGATCTATCTAACTAAGAGTAATACCTTAATGCGTACCCTTCGCTTGTCCTGCTCATCTTTGGTTCGCCGTATCTCTTAAACGCTTAAGTGTCCGTGCTTCTAATAGTATCCACACGGACATGATCTACACTTCAGAGAAGAACCACCTTAATTGTGCTAGTAACTTGGGATGATTCACAAAATTCCAAAAACCCACCAAGGGAGTTTCAGCCAAGAGGCGGAGGAAGGAGAAAGAATGAACACTAGTTTTTTTTTATTTCAAAATGACAAGAGACCTTTTTATATTCATCCAATGAATACCAAGAGTTTTGTCCCTTGAGTTTATCTAGTGTGAATGCTAATAAAACTCAATGAATACCAAAACATTTTGATATTCATTTTGATTTTTTCATCTTCTCTTCATCCAATGAAGAGAATAACTCTTGATCTTCCTCTAATAATAATATTCATTAACCTTTTAATGAATATTATTTATTCTTAAGTGGTTGAGTCTAATCTAAATGAGTTTAACTTGGATTAGACTCAATCCCTCAACTCAATTGGATTTATTTGAGTCTAACTTAATTAATCCAATTTCAGATCACAATTTAGTCTAACTAAATTCAATTTATCTCTGAGACATCGTGTTATTTGTGTGTGACCTAATAGGTTCTCATAATGTTGACAATGTATCTAAATCATTTTAGATACATAAACAATGAGTGACGTCTATCAATACATCATTGCTACCCAAGTGACGAGAATGTCGAGATCCGATATAACCTTTCCGTGACTATTATAATATATGACTTTGTCATTTTATCCTCGATATTTAGATTGATCAATAAGGCATACACTGTGCCATCCTCTAATCATTCTTTGTGTTTCTTGATCCCCAAGTAGACTCACTCAAGGAAATAAGCTTAATATCTCATATTGACTCATTTGAGCATAGTAGTCCTATTCGATCAAGGCGCCCACAGATATCACTCCCGTCATCATTACGGGTGACGTTTGACGATACCAACGTACACAACTCTTTGTTGGTGCAATCGACCCAAGTTTGATCGGGTAGATCATGGGTTTTGATGTGTGTGTCAATATGATTAAGTTAGGATTTTATCTTGATCTAATATGTGTATGTGAGTGTGCAGGTTTATAGGATACACATAGACTTAGTTGGATGTCTTTGGAGCTGGTGAAGGATGACATGGGAGACAAGCCGAGGGCTTGCATGCATCCGAGGGACCGTGGATAAAGCAGGGACGATGAGCCGAGAGAAGCGGACTTCGAGGCATACGTGAAGGATGACATGAGAGACAAGCTGTGGATTTGCATGCATCTAAGGGACAAGAGCCAAAGTCGAAGAGGGCTTGAAGGCAACAGATCGAGGTTGTTGGAGTAGGGACGATGAGCTGAGGGAAGCGGACTTCGAAGCATACGTGAAGGGTGACATGGGGCTTACATGCATTTGAGGGACAAGAGCCAAAGTCGAAGAGGGCTTGAAGGCAACAGGTCGAGACTGCTGAAGGAAGAGTCAACTGAGTCGTGAGGTTTCGAGTGTTGAGAGAACTATACTCAGGAAGGGAAATCCTAGGGTTCGAGTGTTGAGAGAATTATACTCGGGAAGGGAAACCATAGGTGGCAGTCGACTGATGCTTGATCAGTCGACTGGGGTAGAGCACAGAGAGATCAGTCGACTGGTGGAGGACCAGTTGACTGATGCAGTCGACTGGTGTTGATCAGAATGTGAATCGTCAGGCGGTGACATTCGAATTCGTGAGGGCCAGTCCACTGCCCCAGCGGCAGTCGACTGGTAACGGTCAAAACAGGATCGAGCTCTATTTAAGAGAGCTCATGTTTGGCTACTTCTTCTTGGAAAAACAAGCTTGGTAAAAGCCTGTTAGTAGCCTACAAGTGCTCAGTTCGTGTCTAAGGATTGTGGCGAGGTTTCTCCACCCACAAGGTGCGACAAAAGCTAGCCGGAGGTGTTCCGGGGAATCATCCACCGAAGGATCGGGATCGTCTACCTTACGGACAATCGTGGAGTAGGAGTTTCATCCCCGAACCACCTAAATCGGTGTGTCTTTCTTAGTTGTTAGTTTTAGTTTTTGTTATTCCGCTTGCGCATTAACAACTTGTAGGAAGAAAATTGAAAGTAGCTATTCACCCCCTCTAGCTAAACGACAAGGTCTCAACAAGTGGTATTAGAGCGAGGTTCGCTCATCTACAGTCTAACCGCCGAGAGAGCAAAAAGCTAGAGGAAATGACGATTGAAGAAAGATTAAGGGATGATATCAATGCTCCACCTTCCTACGATCACGAGAGTTTCGAGTATTGGAATATACGGACAAAGGCATGGTTCGATATGGATTGGAACTACATGATCGTGCTAGAAGAACCATTCAAAGTTCCAAGAGATAAACACGGGAAAAAGCTCCGACCAAGATATTGGACCAAGGAGCAATAATCCCAATCAAAGGCAAACGAAAAAGTAATTTCAATATTAATTGATATTGTGTCTAATGATATAATTAGTGGTGTAGGCAAATACAAAAACACACACGAATTATGGAGTAAGGTATTAGCATTTCATGAAAATCCTACACAAGCTCAATTAGTAGAAGAGCTCGAGGAAATGAGCTCAATGGTCCAAGAAGTGGGGAAGGACCAATCGGAAGAAGAAAGAAACTTAACATCCGAAGTGAAGGAGAAACAAGAAAAAGATTCATCCATCTCATCAAGTGAAGTGACACAAGAGAGTGAAAGATCATCCACTTCATCAAGGGAAGAAGAAGAGGTCTCCACTTCAAGGATTGAGGGGGAGGAGAGATCATCTTCAATACCGGAGCAAGAAGAAACATCTACCTCCAACAAAGCCAAGTCAAAAGATCACATCATTTGCTTTGGATGCAACAAGAAAGGACACTACAAGGACAAGTGTCCATTAGATAAAAAGGTGGTAAACCCTAAACCCAAGTCAATTCATTTAAAATCTAACATGAGTTATAGGGAAAAGAAGGAGAAAAAACACATGTTATACGTGTGGTGAGCTAGGACACTACCACATCAAATGCTCAAGGAAAGGAGAATTCAAGAAATTGAAGCATTTGAGGAAGTGAGAAAAGGAGAAAAGCTTATATCAAGGGGGAGCTACAAGGGTAAGGGAGGTAATCTCTAATTTTAAGCGTTTTTCAAATTCCTCTATGCATGTTAGAAGTAATGAGAATTCATTACCTATGCAAAATTTTGGTTTTAGATATTGTTATAAAAATAGGACTAAGGTTATATCTCAAAACCCCAAGAAATGTATGTATCATGATAAGCCTAGAATTTTTAAACCTAAAGATCAAGACATTAATCCAATGAAAGGGAGACACATGCCAAGACAAATGGGTAGATCTAGAAATGTCCAAAATGGACATGGTGATGCTAATGTTAAGAACCTAGAGAGGGAAAATCAAGCCTTGAGAGTAAAACTTGATAAATTAGAGAAACCCTTAGATAGATTCACTAGTAGATCTAAGGGTTTAGGCATGATGTCGGGTAGTCAAAACTCCGACAATGATAGACCGGGTCTAGGATACCAATCTATTAGAACAAATGCTATTAAAAAGTCATATGCAAGGATGTCATATGACTATGGCAAGGGAAAGGCCAAAAATGGCAAGGGGAAGCCATTTAAAGAAGAGAAGAAGAATTTAACCAAGGACAAGGTGTATATAGTTAAGAAAGTTAGGATTGTAGGTCAAGAAGTATCGGAAGTACACATGTGTGGCCTTGCCATTATAGATGAGTCACCTAGGGAGGTGACTATGGCTAAGAGCTCAAGGGGGAGCTCTAGGAGTCAAAATGGGACCCATGGTCAATGGATGTTAAGAGGGTTTCTTCAAAAGGACTAGATGAATTATGGAATGTGCCAAAGGATTTAGAGACAAATTTAGATCTTAATTCTAGGAATGTGGCACATTGAAAGTAAGGTATCATGCAAAAATATGATAATGGAGCTACATTGCATGAAAATTGATTTTTAATGTGGAGATGTCATATAAATCAATGTTAAGGTTGCATTGAGGTTGGGGATGAAAAGATACATCAAGGAGAGATCAAAACTAAGACTTTAGATCAAGGTTCAATTGAACCATTTAGATAAGTTTAAGTTTTATGTTAATCTTTGGATTGGTGATAGATAGATGGGTAAATGTATTTTTTCCAAGTATACATGGGTACCACAAATCTCTCGACAAAATTTGAGAATTTTTGAAGATTTGTGGAGTTTCTGGTGCATTTTTGAAGTTGGGTCATAAATGCTGAAATTAGGATATCGGTCGACTGATGCAGAGGCAATCGACTGGTCCAGGTTAAATTAGAAACTAGGATATTCAATACAGCAGTCGACTTACCCTCCATTAGTCAACTGATCTTTCTGTTTAGTTCATTAGTCGACTGGCCCTGGGGCAGTCGACTGATGCAGGGAATCTTTTAAAAGAACAGCCGCGTGGGGGGCGGCCGAACCTAGGGTTTCAGCACCGCCCCTTGCGATTTCCCTTCTCCCTCGACCTCTCCAACAGCTCTAAGCCTTCCCAAGGTCCTAAAAACGTGTTTCTTGTCTTCTTGCATCTTAGATCCAAGTTTAGGGCAAGAAAAACACCCTACTTGAGTCAACCTTGATCATTCACCATCATGCAACAACTGGAGAAACAGTAATGAATCATTTGCTTTATTTTTCACATTTGGTTCGTGATTCATGACTAACTTTTCATTTTGTGCATGTTTACCTTGTTTTCCCTTCTTGATTGGGTCATTGTTGGTACATGCATGTGGTGGTTGCATTTAGGGCTAGGTTAAAGAAATAGGTTGATAAGGGATCATCCCAACAGCAGTCCTTAGATCTTGTGGCATCTCGGTTCCGTTCCGAGGCTTGCCGGCAGGTATTTAACAATGCTGACTTCATTTTGATGAACTGTAGATAAAGATATCTCAATCAAACATACTTCCAGGAGATCACTCCTCACATTATTGAGATAATCATGCATTTTGGGTTAGAAAAGCTAGTATACTGTCAGCGTTATGTTAATGTTGACCTATGCAAGGAGTTTTATGCCAATCTTACATGTAGTAATCCCGATGATGGGACGTATGAGTCTATGGTACAGGGAGTTACCATTCCTTTCACACCTGCAGTATTAGGATCATTTTTAGGGTGTAGGGTTTCTGATAACCCATTCACATGTTTCCCCACGGTCACTGAGCCATTGACCTTGCCCAATATCACCATTGATCAAATTTATCGTCATTATTTTAATAATCCTCGACCTCCTCTATAGCGTATCTTCATAGCTAGGCGCATGAGTCCAGTTAGCAACGTATTGTATAAAATCGTCCTAGACTGCATTCTGCCTAATGTCACCAAGGGAAGGTCAAAAATTTGGCTACCTCACTTGGTGATGATGTACGCATTAGAGAGGAGGTTAGACATTGACATTGGCCGCCATATGCTCGTATCTATTGTCCATTTTTCGCATGACGTCAATAGGAAGATCTACATGTCATTCGAAAATATTTTGACCGAATTCTTTTTATCTAGAGGTATTAGAACCACTAGGGGTTAGGTACATCAACTATCTAAGGACTACGATCAGATTGGCTCTCGACAGCTTTCCTTGGCTGGGATCGAGAGACAACAGGGAGTGCTGGTCTGGCACCATTTGTTGGATCGAGAGAACCGATAGAGGGGGGGGGATGAATATCGGAAATCGTTTTTCAGAAAACTTAGAGCAAGTATGCAGCGAAAATTACGAAAATAGAATCACACAGAGACACTATCGATTTTACTTGGTTCGGAGCCTGGGTCGACTCCTACTCCAAGGCCCACGGTCGTTGACCGTTTACTTTGGGCAATTCTATATTAGGTGCAATAAAAGTTTACAAGGATTGATTTACAAATTCAGTGCAGTAAACTAAATAATTAAAAATACTCTTCTTTTACCGACGTCCGATTGTGGGTTGACCTTTTCCGGAGCAGCGGGACGTCGTCGGCTCGAGTTGGACAGTTTCTGGAGCAAGGCACGAGAGCAGAAGAGCGTAGAAGCGTTGTGTTCGAGATGTTCTCTGAAGCCTGGGCGTTGGGTGCTATTTATAGCACCTAGGGGCGCCCTGGACGTCGGGGGGCCCCCCCCACGTGTCATGCGATCCGAGGTTCGCTCGGTCAACCTCTATCCCACTCGAGTAGGGATGAGGTTTGACCCTAGGGGCGCCCTGGACGCTGGGGGCGCCCTGCTTGACTCCTTCCTCGCGGGCATCTCGGCTGGATAAGGGTGATTGGCTTCGCTGGCTTAGGCGCGGGGCGCCTTGGCTGCTGACGTGGCGCCCTGGGGCACTTGAGGGCACCCTGGAAGCTGAGGGCGCCCCGGCCAGTATTCAGCCGAGGCTCTTTTTGCTTCAATTGTTTCATCTTCACCTTGGGGGCGCCCTGGACACTCAGGGCGCCCTACTCAGCTGCTGCCTCACTCCATTGAGGCTCTCTGAGCTGCAGACACTCGTTCCTTTGGTCCTGAATCCAGGGTTAGTCCGAAAACAACATAAAGCAGTAAAACATAAGATTATACAGCCTTAGCTGTCTTGGTTCTGACTTTGGGTTTCCCAAAATGGAACCCTAGGTCGAACCGACGCCTACTGTTCCCTCGACGGGGAACGCGTCCTCACCTACTCCTCTCGGGAGAGTTTACCTGATGCCAACCGTTCCTCTGTTGGACTTTTGCCTGACGGTCCTTTGCCAGGTCTTGGATGCCGAGCTATCCTTCGCCCGATGCCTAGCATTCCTTCGCTAGGGCTTTAGTTCCAAGCTGTCCTTTGCTTGGCGCCTAGCAGTCCTTTGCTAGGGTTTTTCATTCTGGCATTCCTTCGCCAGTGCCTAGCAGTCCTTCTCTAGGGCTTTTCACTCTGGCATTCCTTCGCCAGTGCCTAACAGTCCTTCGCTAGGGCTTTTTACTCTGGCATTCCTTCGCCAGTGCCTAGCAGTCCTTCGCTAGGGCTTTTTACTCTGCACACTCAAGTGACATGTTAGATCACAAATAAGACTTAACTTTTGAACCCTGTTGCCATTATCAAAACACAGGTTTGACTTTGGTGCTTTCTGCACCAACAATCTCCCCCTTTTTGATTTATGGCAACCCTAGTTCAAAAAGTTAAGTTTAATAAAAAGCATAAAAATTTGTTCCCTCCCCCTGGAGGGAATCTCCCCCTAGATTTTTCAAAACGTCGTGGGGTTCTAAGTTTGAAAAAACTTTACTTAGAATGATTTTGCACTTTGAAAACTTAAGTTTAGATACTTTGGAAATCTTTTGATAATTTAAGTTTTAAAAGTTCATGGAGGATTTTTTTGAAAGTTTAGAGTACTTAAAAAAATTTGAAGCCTTAAGTTTAAAGTACTCAAAAGTTTTGAAAACTTTAAGTAAGAGAAAAAAACTTAAGCACTTAGTAACCTTTGAAACTATTTAAGTACTTGGCAAATTTTGAAATAATTTAAGTACTTAGTAAATTAAGTTTAAAATACTTATGGAAGTTTTGAAAAAACTTAAAGTACTTATGGAAGTTTTGAAAAACTTAAGCTTTAAAGTACTTATAAAAGTTTTGAAAAACTTAAGCTTAAAGTACTTATAAAAATACTTATAAAACTTAGTACTTGATAAACTTAAGTACTTAGTAGGATTTTCTTAAAACAAAAACTTAAGTATTTTGAAAAGTAGCTAACTTTTTGAAGGATTTTGAGAGTTTGAAAAAAAATAGAAAAATTTGAACTCTCTTCTTTCCTATCTCTCCCCCTTTGCCATATATCAAAAACAGATAGATATTGCAGAAATTAAATTGCATAAAAGAAAAGACTTTCATAAATGAACATATTTGCATGATTTTGCTGTACTGAACCAAGACTTGGACCAAATCAGTTGATTTTCTCTTGTAGGGACCTGTCTAACCCATTTAGCTACTTACTAACTGTTATAACAGTAGTTTTTGCTAGGGTTAGTCAAGTTAAGTGTTTCTGTTCAAGTTAGATTTTCTAAACTTGACACCTAACTTGGTTGCTGTAAAAGTTGTATTTAGTCCCCCAATTACTGCAGATGCACTAACTTAAAGCATCTTGAATTAAGGCAAAGACCTAAGCATCTCAACCCTTTCTAGGTTATCAACCAAAAGTACCCTAAGGTGCTTGTAAGATGCTAGCTTCTAAATCTATAGGTACATGCAGTTCTAGGGTTAGGGCCTAAGCTAAGTCCATTTGCGAAAAAGCCCTAGTTTTGAAAGGGGGTAGTTTTGAAAGAAAACTAAGTCGGAAAAGATTTAAAACAAACTGATTTTGAAATTAAGTAAAATTATATTTTTAGAAACTGATTTTTAAATCAAGTAAAAAAATCAACAGTAGAGTTAATCTATTCTACAGAGCACAATCCTAACTGCCTTCTTAGTGAGCTGAACTCGGACTCAGGTAATGGTTTTGTGAATATATCAGCTAAGTTGGATTTTGAGTCTATATGGTTAAGTACTATCTCACTCCTGGCTACATGGTCTCTTACGAAGTGATGTTTAACTTCTATATGTTTTGTTCTGGAATGTTGGATTGGGTTTTTAGTTAGATTGATTGAACTTATATTGTCAATAAATACCTGAGTTTGGGTATAGTTGAGCTGGAAGTCCTTAAGAGTGTGCATCATCCATAAAAGTTGTGCTACACACTCTCCTAAGGCTACATACTCAGCTTCAGTTGTGGACAGAGCCACACAGTGTTGTTTTCTGCTGCACCAACTTACTAGACTGTTTCCTAACAGTTGGCAGCTTCCACTTGTGCTTTTTCTATCTAATTTACAACCAGCATAGTCAGAATCTGAGTATCCTGACAGATTAAAGGTTTAGGTTCTAGGATACCAGATCCCTACATTTAGGGTGCCCTTTACATATCTTAGTATTCTTTTTAGGGCTGCTAAGTGCGTTTTCTTAGCACAGGTTTGGTATCTAGCACACATCCCTACAGCAAAAAGAATGTCAAGTCTGCTGGCTGTAAGGTACAGTAGACTACCTATCATACTTCTATATAGTTTGAGGTCTACTAGCTTACCATCAGGGTCACTATCTATTTTTACATTAGTTGCCATGGGGGTATTTATGCTTTTAGAGTTATGCATTTTAAATTTCTTTATTAACTCTTTAGCATATTTGGATTGATGGACGTAGTTTCCATCTCTAGTTTGTTTGATTTGTAGTCCTAGGAAAAAGGTAAGCTCACCAACCAAGCTCATTTCGAATTCATTTTCCATTATCTTTACAAACTCTTTTAGGAAGTTTGTGTTGGTAGATCCAAAGATTATATCATCTACGTAAATTTGGGCAATAAATATATCTTTTCCTAGGGTTTTAATAAATAATGTTGAGTCAATTTGTCCTTGTTTAAATTCTTTAGAAGTTAAGTAAGTAGATAAACATTCATACCAGGCCCTAGGTGCTTGTTTTAACCCATATAGTGCTTTAGCTAATTTGTAAACGTGGTCAGGTTTGTCTAAGTCCTCAAACCCAGGGGGTTGTCCAGGGTCGTCTTTAGGCATAGGCCATTAAGGCCTATGCCTAGGGCCTCAAATTTTTTTAGGGCCCATTATTTTTGATATATTAAACATATTTTTATTATATATTTTAAGAGAATGGAAAAGAATAAGATCTTGATAAAAAATTTATGTATCTTATTTTTTAGTCAAAACTATAGATTTTATAAAAATCTTATTATGGTTCCAATGGATAGAATTATAAGGGGTTATCTTTTTATATTTTAAATTTAATTTTTATTATGTATGTTATTTTATAAGATCTAATGTATTCCTCTCCAATATCTTTCAACCCTAGCCTTCTCTTGTTACATTTATTTTTTGTAAGTGATGGTTTCTCTTCTGATTAGTAAGAACATGAATTAGAATTTTTTTTATCCATGCAATGTAAAATAAAAAATATTAATCTTTTTTCGAGTTCCCCCTCTTCCCTTGACTAGCTCCCCTTCTTTGTACTTCTCTCGCTCATTGATATTGGGAAAGAGAAATTACATCTAACGCTGTAATGCATGTTGATTCGGTTGGTGCTATTATGCTCCTTGCTTAATTAAGTTTAAATGACGATGGATTCATCCATATTGTGCTCGATCGAAATAGAGGATTTTATTATTATTGAGCAATAGTGAGTTAAATATCTTTGTTATTTCGCTTCCTTGATAGACATTAAGTTTTGCTTTTATTTATATGTATTTATAGAAATACATTTTTTGATTTCCCTTTTGTTTCTATTCTATCATTTACAACTATTTTGGTTTAGGTTTAGGTGATAAAAAATATGATCTATTTTTTTTTGTTTTGTTCCTAAAATGACTCATTTAGATTTTAATAAATGATAAAATGATAATAGCTGGTTTAATCTCATTACGATCTTCATTTTCTAAAGATTATATTGAGTTTTATCATTTTTTATATGTATTATTTATTTATTTAGTGTGATGATGAGTTAAAGATGGAAACATGATTTTTTTTTCTATTATTGTGCCATTTCATTTATTCCTTTTTGTAAGAGTTATTATTTTCGTCTTTTATTTGAGTAATTAGACATTTTTTTTAATCTTTTTTAGTTTCTAAACAATTCTAAATATATTTATTTTCGACCAAGTCGGTTGTCAGTTACAAGTCCGAATGAAAAAGGACTAGTAAAATTTTTTTAAAACAATGTTAAAGATTTTTTTTTCCTAGGGCCTTAAATAGGCTTGAGCCGACCCTGGGGTTGTCCTACATAAACTTCTTCTTTAATGAACCCATTTAAGAAGGCTGACTTTACATCTATTTGGTATAACTTAAATCCTTTATGGGATGCAAAGGCTAACAACATTCTAATGGACTCAAATCCAAGTCTAGCTACTGGGGCATATGTTTCATCGTAATCTAATCCCTGTACTTGGCTGAATCCCTTAGCTACTAAGCGAGCTTTATTTCTAACTATTTCTCCTTGATCATTTAGCTTATTCCTAAAGACCCACTTAGTGCCTATGATGGATTTGCCTTCAAGTTTAGGCACTAGTTCTCAGACTTGGTTCCTCTCAAATTGGGATAATTCTTCTTGTATAGCTATGATCCAATCAGAGTCAGGTAGGGCTTCATCTATAGTTTTGGGTTCTATTTTTGATATCATAGCTATTTGACTAAGGTTTCTATAGGAGGATCTAGTCCTGACTCCTAGAGTTGGATCACCCACAATTTGATCGGTTGGGTGACTAAGTCTGGGTTTCTTGGTTCTCCTAGAACTTGGTTCAGCCTCAGGTCCGGCTGGTCGGTTTGGTTCATTGTTCGATTCGGCTCTTTGGGCTGGTTCATTTGTTGGTTCAGTTGACTCATTACTTGGTTCAATAGTTAGTTCGTTTAAGGATTCAATTAAGGGTTCACTAGTTTGTTCATTATTTTCTTGATCAGAATTTGATGAAGTTAGGTTTGGATTATCAGATGTTGAGTTGACTTCTTCATCAAATATTAAGTTAGTTGTTTCTTCAATTTTCTTAGTTTGTTTGTTGTAAACTCTATAGGCTCTACTTGTGGTTGAGTATCCTAGGAAGATACCTAGGATTGATTTGGATTGAAATTTCCCTAAGTAGTCTTTGGTGTTTAGGATATGAACTTTGCATCCAAAGACCCTTAGGTAGTGTAGATTTGGGAGTCTATGGTAGTACAGTTCATAGGGTGTTTTGTTGTGTCGCTTGTTGATCAGAACCCTATTTTGGATGTAACAGGCTGTACTAATCGCTTCTGCCCAATATTGGTTTGCTAAGCTAAATTCGTTGAGCATAGCCCTAGCGGCTTCTTGTAAGGTTCTATTCCTTCTTTCGACTATCCCATTTTGTTGGGGGGTTCTAGGATATGAAAATTCATGTAAATACCCATTGACCTTACAGAATTCCTCGAATCATTGATTTTCAAATTCTCCCCCGTGATCACTCCTAAGTCTTTTAATTTTAGTATCGTTTTGATTTTCAATCAGTTTACAGAAATCATTAAATAGTTTTAAGGTTTCATCTTTGGTTTTTAGAAACCTAACCCAGGTAAACCTAGAATAATCATCAACTATTACTAAGCAGTATCGGTTCCCGCTTAGTGACTTGGCTCCATGTGAATCAAATAGGTCTAGGTGCAGGAGCTCAAGTGTAGTTTGAGTTAGGTCAGATTGAATTAATCTGTGATTAGATTTAGTTTGTTTACCTTGATTACATGATTCATATATTAGGTTTTCATTGTTTTTAATTTTGGGGATACCTTTGATTAGGCCAAGTTGGGTGACTTTTGAGATAGTTCTCAAATTGGTATGACCTAGTCTCCTATGCCAGAGGTTCGATTGTTCTAACTGAGTTAACATACATTTGGGTACTAGGGAAGGTTTATAGTGTATACATTATTTTTCCTAGTGCCTTTAAGCATGGTTTCTGAGTCTTGTACATTTCTAATCAGGCAGTCAGAATTGTTGAAAGTGACTATATAACCAGAATCACATAACTGACTTATACTAAGCAGGTTAAAATTGAAGTTTTCAACCAAAAGAACTTTCTTAATAATAAAGTTAGATTTAAGCTCAATATTACCTGACCCAATTACCTTGAGTGTAGCATTGTTGCCGAATGCTACTGAGCCTAGGTTCTTGAGCTTGAGTTTGGTGAACTTCAATTTATCTCCAGTCATATGTCTGGAGCAACCGCTATCCAACATCCATTGGTCCAAATCTTTATGTTCCTATACATAAAGAATTTTATTGATTTGGATCCAATTAGAGTTAGGAATAGCTTAAATTGATTTTCACTGACTAGTCTGTCTCACCCAAATCTAGGGCTCTCAATCACGTTAGCCTTATAGGTTTTGTGAGACAGGTTTTGATAACAGAATTTTTGAAAACCATGATTTATTTTGAAAATCTTAATTAATTTTGAAAACATTTCAATTTATTTTGAAGGGAAATGTTTGAATCTATACTTAACTGAAAATTGTATTAGATTTGAATTTTACAAAAAGTAATTTGAATTTGAAACTCAAAAATTGGCTTCCAGGTCTTGGCGAGGCACTAGGCCTTCTTTGGCCGTAGCCTTATTGGATCATCAACCCTTTCCTTGACAAAGACGTTTAATGAAGTTTTATTTTCAAAATTAATTTTTGAAAAAGTTCTGGTCTAACTAGTTTGGATTTTGGATCGGCAGCTTCGGCTAGTTTCACCAGTCTAAAGAGACCAAGTGAACTTGATCTTATTAGAAATGGTTTCCCTAACGTACTATCATCTCACCTCCACCCAATACTATGTTGTCAAGTTTCAGTTAAGTTTGTTTAGTCCTTAAACTAACCTAAGTCTAAGTATGGTAAATTACAGAAATTTAAATAAACAATCAATCAGGCAATTTGCAAGAATTAAATTTTATTTAACAATAAAAATAGTTTTTAATTTGGCTCCCCCTGGACTATAGCCACGATAATGATTAGGCAAGATGTGAATCTAGTCCTTGGGGATCCAATACTGATTTGATCCAGTCGGTTTGTTTAGGCACAGTTTTGGTACCCATGCCTTAACTTTACCTCTGGACTGATTCAGTACAGCAAAGTAAGATCTTTGTCGGGATTTGGTTCTATAGACAAGTCCGTATCGATTTAGAACGGACTTCTATTTTCCAAGAATCATGTCAAGACCCTTGGAACCAGAAGTGAATCGTTCTAAGGCCGCTCTAAGATCCTTAACCTGAGTTTTCAGGGAGGAGTTCTCTTTCTCAAGTTTTTCAACTTGAGTAGGAGTTCCTTCTTGAACTTCCTTGGTTAAGGATTTAGAGTCAGCTCCCTCTTTCAGGAGTTTTACTTCCTGTCGGAGGGATTCGACTCGGAGTTTGGCTTTCGCCAAATCTCGAGAAAGATATGAAATTAAATCATTTAATTGACTTTTATTGAAACCGCTTACCTTGATTTCACCGTCTTCTGAAAAGGTTAGTTTGCCGTCGTCCTTTTATGACTCTGACTCGGTCTCGACTTCTTCTGAAGCAGACAGTGCTAGCAGGTTTGACTGGGGTTCTTCTTCTTCTTCTTCTGATGAAGATTCGTCCCAGGTTGCTTGGAGTGCTTTCTTTCTTCTTGTTTTTTTGTTCTCCTTTAGATTTGGGCACTCCGTCTTGTAGTGGCCCTTCTTCTTGCACTCGTAGCAGGTTACGTTGGGCTTGTTTTTGTTATTAGCGGGTTCAGCTGGTTCGTCCTTTCTTCGGCTTGTCCTCCGTGTGTTGACTTGATTTTTCAATTTTTTGTAGTAGCTTCGGGCCAGTCGGACCAGCTCAGATTGATCTCCTTCTTCGTCTTCTGCGTCTGAGTCTGAGTTGGACTCGAGTTTAGGTTGAAGTTTCTTCTTTGTCGATCTTCCAATTTTTCCTGCAACAAAGGCAATTCCTTTCTCGACCATATTGGAGTTAGTTTGTTCGTGCAGTTCTAATTCGGAAAATAATTCGTCTAATTTAATTTTAGAAAGATCCCTTGAGACCTTGTATGCATCTACCATAGATGCCCACAAGGTATTTCTAGGGAAAGCGTTTAGGGCATACCTTATTAGGTCACGGTTTTCTACCTTGTGACCTATAGTGTGAAGACCGTTCATCAACTCTTGTATGCGTGCGTGGAGTTGGGCTGTGTTTCAGTGTCGGCCATCTTGATGGTGTAGATTTGTTCAGGAGCAGATCTCTCTTACTGATTCCTGATGTCTGACGTTCCTTCATGCAGTTCGATCAGCTTTGCCCACAACTCCTTTGCACTGTTGAAGGGGCCACTCGGTTAGCTCTTCTTTTGTTAACCCGCATTGTAGGGTTAGTCGCCTTTGCATCGGCTTCTATTTTGCGCTTTCGGGTGTTGTCCCATTCTGAGTAGGTCTGTGGTACTCCTTCGACATTCTTGGGGATTCCCAGTCCGGACTGGATGATGATCCACATGTCCACCTGAGTTTTCAGGTGGACCTCCATTCGACTTTTCCAGTAGGAAAAGTCTTCTCCACTGAAAAGTGGAGGTCTGGCGGTGCTAAATCCTTCTTGCATGGCCATTTAATCTGAAACAGAAAACTAACAAAAAAAATTTCCAAGACTAGGTCTTGGATTAGTAGTGCGGGATGAATAAAATGAAATAGCGAGGGGTGTTGCACCAACCTCGATTAACGGAAAAAGAAAATTCGAACGAAATATTTAAAGAAAATTCGAACGAGAAAATAAAAATCCGAAAAAAAAATTTCAAACTGGTGGTTGCACCAAGTTTGAACTTCCCCGCTCTGATACCACTTGTTGGATCGAGAAACCGATAGAGGGGGGGTGAATATCGGAAATCGTTTTTTCGGAAAACTTAGAGCAAGTACGCAGCGGAAATTAAAAAAAATCACACAGAGACACATCGATTTTACTTGGTTCGGAGCCTGGGTCGACTCCTACTCCAAGGCCCACGGTCGTTGACCGTTTACTTTGGGCAATTCTATATGAGGCGCAATAATAGTTTACAAGGATTGATTTACAAATTCAGCACAGTAAACTAAATAATTAAAAAACTCTTCTTTTACCGACGTCCGATTGTGGGTTGACCTTTTCCGGAGCCAGCGGACGTCGTCGGCTCTGAGTTGGACAGTTTCGGAGCAAGGCGNGCTCTTCTTTTGTTAACCCGCATTGTAGGGTTTAAGTCGCCTTTGCATCGGCTTCTATTTTGCGCTTTCGGGTGTTGTCCCATTCTGAGTAGGTCTGTGGTACTCCTTCGACATTCTTGGGGATCTCCAGTCCGGACTGGATGATGATCCACATGTCCACCTGAGTTTTCAGGTGGACCTCCATTCGACTTTTCCAGTAGGAAAAGTCTTCTCCACTGAAAAGTGGAGGTCTGGCGGTGCTAAAACCTTCTTGCATGGCCATTTAATCTGTAGAATAAGAAAACTAACAAGAAAAAGATTTCCCAAGACTAGGTCTTGGATTAGTAGTGTGGGAAAAAATAAAATGAAATAACGAGGGGTGTTGCACCAACCTCGATTAACGAGAAATAGAAAATTCGAACGAAATATTTAAAGAGAATTCGAGGGAGAAATAAAAATCCGAAAAAAAATTCAAACTGGTGGTTGCACCAAGTTTGAACTTCCCCGCTCTGATACCACTTGTTGGATCGAGAGAACTGATAGAGGGGGGGGGGTGAATATCGGAAATCGTTTTTCGGAAAACTTAGAGCAAGTATGCAGCGGAAATTACGAAAATAGAATCACACAGAGACACTATCGATTTTACTTGGTTCGGAGCCTGGGTCGACTCCTATTCCAAGGCCCACGGTCGTTGACCGTTTAGTTTGGGTAATTCTATATTAGGCGCAATAATAGTTTACAAGGATTGATTTACAAATTCAGTGCAGTAAACTAAGTAATTAAAAATACTCTTCTTTTACCGACGTCCAATTGTGGGTTGACCTTTTCCGGAGCAGCGAGACGTCGTCGGCTCGAGTTGGACAGTTTCTGGAGCAAGGCGCGAGAGCAGAAGAGCGTAGAAGCATTGTGTTCGAGATGTTCTCTGAAGCATGGGCGTTGGGTGCTATTTATAGCACCTAGGGGCGCTCTGGACGTCGGGGGAGCCCCCCCCCCCCCCACGTGTCATGTGATCCGAGGTTCGCTCGGTCAACCTCTATCCCACTCGAGTAGGGATGAGGTTTGACCCTAGGGGCACCCTGGACGCTGGGGGCGCCTTGCTTGACTCCTTCCTCGCGGGTATCTCGGCTGGATAAGGGTGATTGGCTTCGCTGGCTTAGGCGCGGGGCGCCTTGGCTGCTGAGGGCGCCCTGGGCACTGAGGGCACCCTGGAAGCTGAGGGCGCCCTGGAAGCTGAGGGCACCCCGGCCAGTATTCAGCCGAGGCTCTTTTTGCTTCAATTGTTTCATCTTCACCTTGGGGGCGCCCTGGACACTCAGGGTGCCCTACTCAGCTGCTGCCTCACTTCATTGAGGCTCTCTGAGCTGCAGACACTTGTTCCTTTGGTCCTGCATCCAGGGTTAGTCCGAAAATAACATAAAGCAGTAAAACATAAGATTATACAGCCTTAGCTGTCTTGGTTCTGACTTTGGGTTTCCCAAAATGGAACCCTAGGTCGAACCGACGCCTACTGTTCCCTCGACGGGGAACGCGTCCTCACCTACTCCTCTCGGGAGAGTTTACCTGATGCCAACCGTTCCTCTGGTTAGACTTTTGCCTGACGGTCCTTTGCCAGGTCTTGGATGCCGAGCTGTCCTTCGCCCGGTGCCTAGCATTCCTTCGCTAGGGCTTCAGTCCCAAGCTGTCCTTTGCTTGGCGCCTAGCAGTCCTTTGCTAGGGTTTTTCATTCTGGCATTCCTTCGCCAGTGCCTAGCAGTCCTTCGCTAGGGTTTTTCACTCTAGCATTCCTTCGCCAGTGTCTAGCAGTCCTTCGCTAGGGCTTTTTACTCTGCACACTCAAGTGACATGTTAGATCACAAATAAGACTTAACTTTTGAACCCTGTTGCCATTATCAAAACACAGGTTTGACTTTGGTGCTTTCTACACCAACACTAGAAAGGTTTAGCATGTCGGAATCCAAGAAAGGTTACCTTCCCATCAGGTATGGGATCAACCTTTCGAAGTCTATGTGTCCGCACACAGAAGACGAGAGGATTTGCATGAATAAGATTCCTTATGCATCCGCGATAGGATCTATCTTGTATGCTATGTTTTGTACTAGGCCCGATGTATCGTATGCTCTGAGCGTCACAAGCAGATACCAGTCTGATCCAGGAATGGATCATTGGGTGGCTGTCAAGACAATCCTCAAGTACTTAAGAAGAACTAAGGATGTGTTCCTAATATATGGAGAAGGTGATATGGTAATACGTGGGTATACAGATGCCAGTTTCCAGACATATAAGGATGACTCCAAATCTCAGTCTGGATACGTATTTATTTTGAATGGAGGCGTAATATGTTGGAAGAGTTCCAAGCAAGACACCATAGCGGATTCTACCACGGAAGCGGAATATATTGCAGCTTCGGAAGCAGCAAAGGAAGCAGTCTGGATCAAGAAGTTTGTCTCAGAACTTGGTGTGGTTCCAATCATTGATGAAGCAATACCGATTTATTGCGACAACAATGGAGCTATTGCACAAGCAAAGGAACCAAGGTCTCATCAGCGATCCAAACATGTGCTTCGCCGCTATCATCTGATCAGAGAGATTATAAGTAGGAATGATATACAAATTGAGAAAATTTCCACTGAAAGGAATTTAGCGGATCCTTTAACTAAGGCCTTGCCTCAAAGCAAGTTTGAGGGTCATGTTAGAGCCTGTGGTATTGGATATCGTAGCGATTGGCATTAGGCCAAGTGGGAATTTGTTAGTGATATGAGCAAAGTGTCCTAAGGCAATCGCATTATGATTGTAATCATTTATTTTAATAAATGAATATTCACTATTTGAGTATACATGTTTATGTATTTGATTGAGATCTTAAACTCATTTACTGAATGTCCGCAATACAATTCACAGCATGAGAGAATTTGTGACGAATTCACAACTAGTGATTATCTCTACATGTGCAATTGTGAAGTATTGAAATTGTCCCTAGTCGATGAATTGATAAATACGGACACTATAGATTCTGTTGAGACTAGCATGAGTTATTCTCAAATCAGCTGATTTTCACTGGCTGGTGACATTGGGATGTCCGGAGATAAACATGAATGCTAGTTAAGGGAACTAGTTCATTGGAGTAATTGGCTGTAAAATTTCATATGGTAGTCTACATATAGACATGTCAGTGAAGTTCTTACTGCAGCTTAAGTGCGATGTTCCTTTGACTTGCGGTGTTCAAGTCAGCTTGGTCGTGAAGACTTATACTTTGACATCTTAAGCAAGCATCTCCAAGGAGGTGTGGACCCAGGATGATTGGGTATAAGCTGAAGTGTCCGAAGATGTTTGAACAGCCTACAAAGGATTCACCACTCCTTGCGAGGAGATGTATACCCAAGGCCTATCGTCGGATTGTTACTCGAAGCCTATGGCCAGAGCATGACATGTTCAGAGTATGAATCTCTTAGATACATGAGAGTAATTAGAATCCGTAGGACGAGAAAACGTTACTTGGGCTAGGTGTGACGTAGTCAGCCTAGTGGGGACTGACACACATAGATCATGTCCTGAACCAAGTAGGTATATGATGGCGAAGGGAATGGGGCACGATTCATTATAGCTGCTGAAGGGTTTCAGAATTGTTTCTGAGGTCAACCGTTGATCTTTGGATTAATTGGGGATCATGATGTACTACTAGGTGCCACTCATGATCATTCTATAATTGGTTAATTATAGACGACCAACATAAATCGAAAGCCTATTTAGTTACACGCACTACAAGTAATCCGAGGGATTTAAAACGAGTTGAAAATTAGATTTTCCAATCAAGAGAGATTAGGTTTGGTTGAGCCAAATGATAAGTCGAATCTGAATTTTTCAGAGACGCATCAGAAGCGTAAAATGGCTAAGTCTTTTGAAGACTTAATAGATGAATTAAATGAGTTTAATTCATTGGGGCATGACTTAGATAGGCCGGCCAAAGAGGGTCCCCACCCTCTTTGCTTGGCCGGCCACAACAAATGGAGAGAACCAAGTTTCGGTTCAATTTATAAAATAAACCAAGTGTGGTTTGTTTTATAAAATTATGGATGATATAAATTTTTAAACCAAGGTTTGGTTTATTTTTCATGGAAATTAAAATGAACAATGGATTGGTTTATTTTATTTTATAAAATCAATCATGGATTGATTTACCATGATAAAGAAATTTATATAAAGAAATTTATTTTTCATGGAAATTAAAATGAACAATGGATTGGTTTATTTTATTTTATAAAATCAATCATGGATTGATTTACCTTGATAAAGAAATTTATTTTTCATGGAAATCAAAATGAACAATGGATTGGTTTATTTTATTTTATAAAATCAATCATGGATTGATTTACCATGATAAGAAATTTCTTTTTATAAGAAAAAAGAGACTTGGTTGATTTTTATCATAAATTAAAATATGATAAAACTTGGCATGATAGAATAAATCATAGAAAATTTATATGATAAATTTCTTATGAAAATTTATTTCATAAGAAAAAAGAGACTTGGCGGTTGAGAGACCACTATATAAAGGACCCAAGGCAAGGCTTGGAAATTAATCCAAGTATTCTTGCCTAGGCTCTCTCCCTCTCCTCCCTTCTTCCCCTTGGCCGGCCACACCTCTTCTCCCTTCTTCTTGCCGTGAGCACAAGGAGAAGCACCGAGGCGACGAAGTTCTTCCTTTGGGACGATCTTCCTCTCCGGCCATCATCACCTTGGGATTGGGCGCAAGTCATCTTCCTCCTTCTCGCCAGAATTATGATTCCGGTCAACCTTGGTAGTGATTTTTTTCGATATTATTACTTCTCTCTTGGTTCTCTTGTCGCGTTCTCGGAGAATCTAGTAGTTCTCAAGAACACGAAACTCGTGGCTTTGCGAAGTCATCTCGAAGATACTCGGCGTGGACTCGAATAGAGGCGGAGCTTCCGAGGGACGCTTACGGTTGGATCTCGTCCCTTCCTTCGAGTTACGCGAGGTAATACGTAAATTAGTTTACGTTTCTGTAAAAATTTTAAATATATGATCATGTCTACACAAGATAAAGTTGCATGCTTAGATGTGTGGTTAAATAATTTGAAAATTATTTATGCTAAACCTTCCGTTGCACATAATTAATTTTAAAATTACGAACCCGCATCCATGTCAACATGCACCCGGTCCCAACAATCCCGGCCTTGCCTACGGGTATGGGCATAGGCCGGGCCCACTAGCCAGCCTGGCGCCATGAAGGTCGGGCCGACGGGGCAACCGCCAGATCAGAAAGTAGGTCCCCACGCCCGTAAGCCCCTCCAAAGTAAAGAAGGAGGATAGGGTCTATCAGACCATCGACGAAGGATGTCCGGGCCACCTTTTAGCCAACCGACCAAGCAAATGCCTAGTTGCCCATACTAGCTTACCCCAACCTGGAACAGGGTTTGGCACCACTAGCAGGTAGATATCCACACTCCCTCTCTCTGTGGCCATCACTCAGACCGGAGGTCCAACTCGGGTCAGATTCTTCCCGTGATAACCCCAGACCCAGGGCGTACCCTGCGCTCCCCCTCTCTCTGACCAGTCGGACCCGTGGCGGCCCACGCTCACTGGTCCTTACCCGACTCGGTCCCATGCAGGCGGACCTGCCAGTCGGCGCTCGGGGTACAGGCTGTCCCGCTCACGTCCCCGCACCTCCTTACATCCAGGGTACGACCCTGTTAACGGGGTTCCTCACGCCTTATCTACCTCTGACATCTTCTCGCGGTCAGCCCGCACATCCAGTACCCTCGTACTGCGCACCCAGTACTTACGTACTGTCAGAGCACCCCGCGCCATGCTGCGCCGCTCCTCGTTGCTCCCTACGAGCTGACAGACACCACACCCTTGTCCCATCAGCACGAAAAAGAATTGTCAGCTCCCCCGGTTATATAATCTTGGCACTCCCCTTACCACAGGTACGCGCGCACGAGTTCTGGCATCTCTTGCCTCATTTCCGATTCAGTTTCCCCTCATATGCCCTCGGAGACTGACTTGACCGTCGGAGTGCCTGACCAGGGATTTCCCCGGCGGGTTCGCTGACGACCTTTGTTTTGCAGGAACATGGCAAGATACGGTTGACAGCCGACCATCTCACCGGCTCGCGGCACCCGGCGGGGCCCGTCTGGCCCATGGGACTGCCACCCCACTTCGCGACAGGATTAAATTTGGCGCTAGAAGGAGGGACACCAGTAGCCTGATCGGAAGTGGAAACGGGAGATCCATATGGGTTTCGGCGGTTAGCGTTCCCTGGGAATGCAAGCCTTTATTCATCTGCTTTAAGAAAAGTCGTCAATGCACCGGAGGCCTTATGGCGGATCCCTTCGGGGAAGTACTTAATCTGTCCTTTTTTCTAGCAAGGCAAACAAGGGAAAGTATGTATGCTACATTTTCGGTGCATCTGATGTCTGGCCTTCTGGATGCACCTCCTATGCTCTGCGCATCTCTATGGTCTGGCCTTATGAATACGGCTTATCCGCGCCCCACATAGTTGGAAACCTGGATATATTTTATACACTCGCCGCGTGTCTGGAAATTGGGTCTTCTAGATTATATCTCATCTATTTAGTGCGCCGTTCAGGAATGGTTTTTTTTGGCAAAACAACCGTTGCTGCATTACCCTCGGCGAGGCCCTCAGGCGGCGCGTGGCGGCCCACACTCCCTGAGATGCCCTCGACCGGGAAGCCTCGGCGAGGCTCTCAGGCGGCGTGTGGCGGCCCACGCTCCCTGAGATGCCCTCGACCGGGAAGCCTCGGCGAGGCTCTCAGGCGGCGCGTGGCGGCCCACGCTCCCTGAGATGCCCTCGACCGGGAAGCCTCGGCGAGGCTCTCAGGCGGCGCGTGGCGGCCCACGCTCCCTGAGATGCCCTCGACCGGGAAGCCTCGATGAGGCTCTCAGCGGCGCGTGGCAGCCCACGCTCCCTGAGATGCTCTCGACCGGGAAGCCTCGGCGAGGCTCTCAGGCGGCGCGTGGCGGCCCACGCTCCCTAAGATGCCCTCGACCGGGAAGCCTCGGCGAGGCTCTCAGGCGGCGCGTGGCGGCCCACGCTCCCTGAGATGCCCTCGACCGTGAAGCCTCGGCGAGGCACTCAAGTGGCGCATGGCGGCCCACGCTCCCTGAGATGCCCTCGATCGGGAAGCCTCGGCGAGGCTCTCAGGCGGCGCGTGGCGACCCACGCTCCCTGAGATGCCCTCGACCGGGAAGCCTCGGCGAGGCCCTCAAGCGGCGCGTGGCGGGCCACGTTCCCTGAGATGCCCTCGACCGGGAAGCCTCGGCGAGGCTCTCAGGCGGCGCGTGGTGGCCCACGCTCCCTGGGATGCCCTCGACCGGGAAGCCTTGGCGAGGCTCTCAGGCGGAGCGTGGCGGCCCACGCTCCCTGAGATGCCCTCAACCGGGAAGCCTCGGCGAGGCTCTCAGGCGGCGCGTGGCGGCCCACGCTCCCTGAGATGCCCTCGACTGGGAAGCCTCGGTGAGGCTCTCAGGCGCCTTTCCCTCGATCGGCTCTCGGTCGGACGCATGACAGTCCATGCCACCCGAGAGGTCACCCGACTGAGCGGCCTTCTTCTTGCTCTGTGCAAGCCTTTCCCTCGATCGGCTCTCGGTCGGACGCATGACAGTCCATGCCAACCGAGAGGTCACCCGACCGAGCGGCCTTCTTCTTGCTCTGCGCAAGCCTTTCCCTCGATCGGCTCTCGGTCGGACCCCGAGAGGTCACCCGACCGAGCAGCCTTCTTTTTGCTCTGCGCAAGCCTTTCCCTCGATCGGCTCTCGGTCGGACGCATGACGGTCCATGCCAACTGAGAGGTCACCGACCAAGCGGCCTTCTTCTTGCTCTACGCATGCCTTTCCCTCGATCGGCTGTCGGTCGGACGCATGACGGTCCATGCCACCCGAGAGATCACCCGACCGAGTGGCCTTCTTCTTGCTCTGCGTAAGCCTTTCCCTTGATCGGTTCTCGGTCGGACGCATGACAGTCCATGCCAACCGAGAGGTCACCCGATCGAGCGGCCTTCTTCTTGCTCTGCGCAAGCCTTTCCCTTGATCGACTCTCGGTCGAACGCATGACGGTCCATGCCACCCGAGAGGTCACCCGACCGAGCGACCTTCTTCTTGCTCTGTGCAAGCCTTTCCCTCGATCGGCTCTCGGTCGGACGCATGACGGTCCATGCCAACCGAGAGGTCACCCGACCGAGCGGCCTTCTTCTTGCTCTGCACAAGCCTTTCCCTCGATCGGCTCTCAGCCGGATGCATGACGGTCCATGCCACCCGAGAGGTCACCCGACCGAGCGGCCTTCTTCTTGCTCTGCATAAGCCTCTCCCTCGATCGGCTCTCGGTAGGACGCATGACGATCCATGCCACCCGAGAGGTCACCCGACCGAGCGGCCTTCTTCTTGTTTTGCGCAAGCCTTTCCCTCGATCGGCTCTCGGTCGGATGCATGACGGTCCATGCCACCCGAGAGGTCGCCCGACCGAGCGGCCTTCTTCTTGCTCTGCGCAAGCCTTTCTCTCGATCGCTCTCGGTCGGACGCATGATGGTCCATGCCACCCGAGAGGTCACCCGACCGAGCGGCCTTTTCCTTGATCTGCATGAATCCTCCCCTAGGATTAGAACCCCCAGGAACTCCTCGACCAGGGAGCCATACCCTCGGGTTACATCCTCGAATCAGCCCCTGAATCAAGGCCGCGGTGACTACCGCCTTGGAGGCTCTAAGAGAACATGCTCGCCCCTTAATTAGCTACCGGTTCGGCCCTCAATTGAGAGGTGTGACCTCCGACCGGCGCACCACCCTAAGCTCACGGGTAGGCCGGGGATGACTAAGCCCCCGTAAACTACGGCTAAGCACGCCTCATCCGGCTCTCGAATGGGCCCAGAGGCTAGTCGGAGCTCGTGACGTCCCTCGGGTTCACCCAAGTCAAAGGTGCAGAGAAAACACCGCCTATGTCTAAAAACCCAAGTAGTCGAAACGCCACAGCCTTAGCCTAGGGTGCACCGCCTCCCCCGCACGAAAGAAGCGGCCGGTCCCGCCATCGCCCTAGCAACCACTATGCAGGAGCGCGGATGCAAAAAGGAGAAGACGATAAAAGGGGGAAAAGTAACATCCATGACAAACCATTTGGCCCTCGCCTACATCAGGTAGAAGAAAGGGGGCAGACATACAGTTACAGAATAGGCGTCGAAGGTCATGATGAGACTCCACCCGGCGCTTGGCCGCGCCCATCCCAAGTTGTCAGCACCTTAGCCCTCCGGGCCTAGTGGCGTTCGCACCTCCGTAAAGTCACTTTGGCAGGCCGCCAATTCCTCCTCTTTGGCCTTCAAGGTGGTGAGCAGCATATCAGCCGATTGGTTGGCCTCCAGAAGATCTGCCTGCGCCTTGGCCAACTCAGAGTTTGCCCGAAGCTCCCGAGTCCGGGCTTGGAGCTCGCTTCGTTCCAAGTGAGCTAGTTGTTGGCGCAATTGAGCATCAGAAGCTCGAGCTGCACTCAACTCTGTCAAAAGCTCCCGGAGCTGCGCCTCAGCGTGGGCGGCCCATCCCTAAAGGGTCGCGTTCTCGGAACGCAATGCATTGCAGGCTTCCTCATTCGGCTGTGGCTGTGTGCAGCGGAGCTGAGCTTCCAGCGCCTCCCAACGAGACTCTAACTGACAAAGAGATCGGTTCTGGGCGGTGAAGGAAACACCCATGTCATACAAGGCCCCGACCAACTACAAAAGAAGTGAAGGGTGTGTCAGGCAAAAGGCAGAGCGAGCAGGGGCTATCAGAAAAACATACCTGATAGGCGTCCGCGACCAGGCAGTCAATACGAGTGATAGGGTCTTGACGGTCAAAGGATCGAAGACCTTGGTACACATGGTCGCTTAGGGGAGCATGTAGGTGGACCACCCTAGCTGATCCTAGCGGCTCAGGATCCGAAAACTTGTAAGTAGTAGAGGGATCCGCTCGCGAAGGAAGAACGAGATGTATCGGATGGAGATCTGAGGTCTGGCCAGGAAGGGCAGGAGAAGGGTCAACGGCCACCCCGATAGTCGAGCTAGCGGAGACAAGGGGGGCGGATGAGTGATCAAGCCCTAGGGCTGAGGAAACAGGAGTGCATGATGTAGATACCAAGGAAGCAGGGGCCCCTGGCAGAGGGGCAGGGTGAGGGTGGTCTTTCGGCTCGTTGGGAAGGGCAAGTGGAGGTGAAGGAGGCGCAGGTAGGATATCCCCGGCATCAAGAGGTGTCGGCACCGTCACCAGCGGAGCAGGCAGGCTCGCCGCAACAAAAGGAGAGGGAACCTCCCGAGGAAAGGCGGGCGCAGCGCCAGAAGGAGACAAGCAGTCATGGGAAGGGTCCGGGAGACGATCGGGCCCTCGGGCGAAAAGGATCTGAGGGCAAAACCTCAATATCAGAATCTAGCGCCTCCTCCCCGGACACCTCGCCCTTATCTGCGGAGGAGGCGGTGGTAGGGTTCGATGCTGGAGGAGGAGACGCCGGGGTGACTGGCGGAGCGATGTTGGAGGAGACAGGGATAGGCTCCGAAAGCAAGGCGCCCATCGCCGCCCTATATCCGGCCGACCTCTCTTTAGCCTCCGCCCTGATAAAGCCACGCAGCATCCTAGAAAGAGCGCTAGGACACCAAGGGAAACTGTGGAAGGAAAAGGGGGGAAGACGAAGGAATACGAGGAAAAGACATAAGCAATAGTCACTGGAGCCTATATGGGGGACGACCATTAATCGCAGCGGTTGGTAGAAAGGTCGTGGGCGATAGCCAATCCTACGACCGGGCAAAGAGGCATGGGCGAGAAATATGAAGAGACAGCGAAGGATCGATCCACTGCCCAAGACAGAAAGGCAATAAGCTAACGCCTGATAGACCCATAATCGGTGGACACATGGCCCTAAATGAGCTGGACGCCCGAACGATAGATAGAATGATTGTTAATCCGGTGACTCAAGCAAGAAGGAAATAGGGGTAACGAAAACCATCTCGGGCCAGCTCCCACTAAACCCTTGGCTCGAGCCCCGAGCGGACGCGTGGCGGCCCACGCTCCCCGAGTCCCACTCGGCCAAGAGGCCAAAACTACCACGGGCAAGCTCCCGCTAAACCCTTGGCTCGAGCCCCGAGCGGACGCGTGGCGGCCCACACTCCCCGGGTCCCACTCGGCCAAGAGGCCAAAACTACCACGGACAAGCTCTCGCTAAACCCTTGGCTCGAGCCCCGAGTGGACGCGTGGCGGCCCACGCTCCCCGGGTCCCACTCGGCCAAGAGGCCAAAACTACCACGGGCAAGCTCCCGCTAAACCTTGGCTCGAGCCCCGAGCGGACGCATGGCGACCCACGCTCCCCGGGTCCCACTCGGCCAAGAGGCCAAAACTACCACGGGCAAGCTCCCGCTAAACCCTTGGCTCAAGCCCCGAGCGGACGCGTGGCGGCCCACGCTCCCCGGGTCCCACTCGGCCAAGAGGCCAAAACTACCACGGGCAAGCTCCCGCTAAACCCTTGGCTCGAGCCCCAAGCGGACGCGTGGCGGCCCACGCTCCTCGGGTTCCACTCGACCAAGAGGCTAAAACTCCCACAAGCTACTTATCTCTAGGCCTCTTCGCCAGGGGTCCGGATCGAGGGATCGGGTTCTCATGCTGAGAAATAAGCCCGGATTCTGAGCATACCCCAGGAAGACCGAGGACCCTCACAAGCAAGCACTAGAAAGGGGGCATCCGTCCCACAGACTGGAATCGCGCCCATCGATGAGTGTGGCACATGGTTCGCCCACACATCCATCATGACCGAAAGTAAACACAACTCAAACAAGCAAAAAGGAAAGTGTCACATTTGAGGGCTCAGGCGCTTTACAAAGACCGGGGCGGGAAGCCCCTCGCGTACAGAGAAACAAGAAATCCAGAAACACCCGCTTCACTTGAAAAGTTGGTCAGTCACGGAGGGCAGGTCCTCGTATAAGTCCGGGAGCGAGACTGCGTCGGGAGGCATATCAGGAGATAAATATCCACCGAGCCTGAGCTGTCGGACTACGTTAAGGCTGTATTGCATCATCACATCCATAAACCGTCGGGAAATCTCGGCAGCATGGGTCGGATCATTCAGACATGCCAATCGATGGTCCTCTAAGCGGCCCGCCTCAGCCTCTTTATAAGCGCGCAACTCCGCTAGCTCAGCCTGCAGGGCAGCCTGAGACACCTCCCGTTCACGAAATTCCCCCAATTCTGCTTGAGCCGCATCCCAGGCCGGACGGAGGCCCCGCAAATCTTGAAGTTGGCTCCTGAGTGAATTTGTATTTTGCTTCTCAGATGCTAACCGTGCCCGAAGGGGCAAAATCTCCTCATTAGCCCAGTGGAGGTGTGACTTGGCTCTCAGGAGCTCCGTCTCTAACTCACCTTTGCGCTTGCGATCATGGAGGTGGGCTTGCTCAACCAGGATCACCCGTTCTTGCGCGCGGACCACCTCAGCATTGGCAGCAGCAATCTGAGCTTTGGCGATCTCCAACTCCTCCTGGGTCTGACGCAACATGTCCTGGAGGCCGATAACTTCCGCCCTCAAGCCGTTCAGCGAATCATCTCCCGAAAGCAGCTGGGTGTGGTGGAGCCGAGCCTCAAGGTCTTCCGCACGCCTTTCAGCGCGACACCGGGCCTTGGCATAATTCAACATGGCTACACTCATACTGTAGCTCTGGGCCCAAGACTGCAAGAAATTCGGGAACCTGTCAACAAAAGAAGGAATGAGGCACGCCTCGGCCAATGGACCTGTACCTGGGTAGCCAAGGCCATGAAGTCGTTCGCCCGGACAGCGGGGCTCACCGAGCCACTCGCCCGCAAGCCGGCCATAAACCTCTCTGAAATCAAACCGTGTAGCCGGACGTCCCTAGACCGCATGGGGGCGGTGCCGCTCGGCAGAGTCATGCTAAGGCGCCAGTCGGATAGAGAGGGTGAAAGCATATGCAGCAAGCCTTCACTGGCAGACCCTTCCTGGCAAGGTGGGGAGGCCTCCCTCGAGGGCAACACCGTCAGCGCCATGGGTAGCACAGCAGGAGGGGGTGGCGGTAGTGCAGGGAGGGCGGCAGCCCACGCTGCACCCCTCCGTCTTTTGATGGGCCGACTGGAGGAGGCCCCCAAAGGGTCGGCCGAGACGGACACCGAGCCATTGCCCTCAGGTCGCCGCTAGGAATGACGCAGAGGCAGGAGGTCCTCTAAGCCCGAATGAGGACTCTCCTTTTCCTCGGCAGAGGAGGCTGGAGAAGGAGAATTGGATGGAGGAGCTTCTTGTTCGGCCAGCAAGGCGGAGCGCCACCCTTGCACGGCCCATCGCTTCGCAGCCTTCACCCGCTCCTCCCTTATCACCGCGCGGAGACGCGCCTCCATTTCCTCACCATGCCCCAACCCGAAACCCCCTTCAGGAGCCGCAGGGTACATCATTTCGGCTGGACAGTAAGCAGAGGTCAATAAGTGGTAAAGGATAATTAACAGGGGAAAACCACTCACTCACTTAAGGAAACAGGGCGGATGAAGGGCGCCGGACTAAGACCAAATGCGGACAGGATGTGCTCAGCCAAAAGCGGCCCGACTGGGTAGTGTCTATCCCTGAATAAAGAAAGGGCGCGCTTGAAGGGAGGAAACTTTTGAGGATCCATGTGATGAGGGGGCGCTTGAGGAAAGTCCCGCCGGAAGATAAGCGGCCAGGTCGGAAAGGCCACAGGGCGGATAAAAAAGAACCTTTCCTTCCAACCCCGGCTGGCGGAAGGAAGGGGGGAAAGGAAGGAAGTCCCAAGGCGAGCTTGGAAAACAAACTCGCCCCATTCTTGCTTCTTCAGGTAGAAAAAGTGGTGGAAAAGTTCGGCGTGGGAGGAACAGTGGTACAGCAGAAAGAGGATGACGGACCCACAGAGGAGGCGGATGGAGTTGGGGGTCAGTTGAGACAGGTTAATGCGGAGGTAGCGGCATACTAGAGCAATGAAGGGATGAATGGGGAAGCGCAGGCCCGCCTGCAGGTGATCCCTCGAAATGGTAATGTAGTGCTTCGGCGGTATGGTCGGCTGATCCGAAGGAGAAGGCAGCTGAATGTCATGGTCAGGCGGAATGTGAAACTCCGCCCTAAGGGCCTCGAGGTCGCCATGGGAGAGAACAGACCTCGCCGTGACATACCAGGGATGGGGGTTGCGGGAAGAAGAAGCCATGGGGGCACACCGAAGATGTGGAGTTTTACCCGCAAAAAGAAGTAACAAGCACCAAGAAGCAGCTGCAACCCTAGCCGGAGATGAGAAGACAAGGCGCCGGAGTGAAAGACGAGATGACTTTACACGGTTATGTAGGGAACGGGGCCACCTGGCGGTGGACCACGGCAGAGGCGGCAGTCAGCAACGGCCGCATGAGCAGGCCCAGTGGGGCCCAGGAAACAAAACGCCTCACACCCAACCTCGTTCCTCGGGGAACGGGGGAAAATACCTCGGTGATGGGAGAAGGAAGGGGGACGAGACACGTGGAATCCTCCCCAGCTGTAAACGACAGTGGCGAGAAGTTCTCAGCCACTTAAGGATACGGAACCGTCAGCAGTTAAAAGAAAGACGGGGTGGTTTCGTTAGCCGACCGGGATCCCTAGGCCTCGACAAGCCCGCAGAGAAGCCCCCAGATGAGACCAAGACCCCCCGGCGTGCCAGGTGTCCGTGAACCGAGGATGGTCCAATCAGTCGGACTCGCCGCCTCCTTCGACTAGACTTGAGAGGGATGCTTATGATCCCGGCCTTGCCTACGGGTATGGGCATAGGCCGGGCCCACTGGCCAGCCTGGCGCCGTGAAGGCTGGGCCGACGGGGCAACTGCCAGATCATCACGTAGGTCCCCACGCCCGTAAGCCCATCCAAAGTAAAGGAGGATAGGGTCTATCAGACCATCGACGAAGGATGTCCGGGCCACCTTTTAGCCAGCCGACCAAGCAAATGACTAGTTGCCCATACTAGCTTACCCCGACCTGGAACAGGGTTTAGCACCACCAACAGGTAGATATCCGCACTCCCTCTCTCTGTGGCCATCACTCAGACCGGAGGTCCAACTCGGGTCAGATTCGTCCCGTGATAACCCCAGACCCAGGGCGTACCCTGCACTCCCCCTCTCTCTAACCAGCCGGACGCGTGGCGGCCCACGCTCCCTGGTCCTTACCCGACTCGGTCCCATGCAGGCGGACCTGCCAATCGGCGCTCGGGGTACGGGCTGTCCCGCTCACGTCCCCGCACCTCCTTACATCCAGGGTACGGCCTTGTTAACAGGGTTCCTCACACCTTATCTACCTCTGACATCTTCTCGTGGTCAGCCCGCGCATCTAGTACCCTCGTACTACGCACCCCGGTACTTACGTACTGTCAGAGCACCCCGTGCCATGCTGCGCCGCTCCTCGGTGCTCCTTGCGAGCTGACAGACACCACACCCTTGTTCCATCAGCACGAAAAAGGGTTGTCAGCTCCCTTGTTATATAAGCTTGGTACTCCCCTTACCACAGGTACGCGCGCGCGAGTTCTCGCATCTCTTGCCTCATTTCCGATTCAGTTTCCCCTCATATGCCCTCGGAGATTGACTTGACCGTTGGAGTGCCTGACCAGAGATTTCCCCGGCGAGTTCGCTGACGGCCTTTGTTTTGTAGGAACGTGGCAAGATACGGTCGACAACCGGCCATCTCACCGGCTCGCGGCACCCGGCGGGGCCCGTCTGGCCCATGGGACTGCCACCCCACTTCGCGACAGGATCACAGCGGTAGGGCGACTAGTCGCTATCCTAGGCATCCGTGGTTCGATCCCCAACTACGACGTATTTGTAGAAATTTTTCCTCCAAATGGGGCGCGAACCCTAGGACGCTGGGCTTCTAGACCGCCCACTACGAGCATTTCCCGATTTACCTTGACGGTCGATGAGAAACTTCCGTGTTACTAGACTGGTCGTCCGAGATTGATTGGAAAAATTTCGTTAATCATTTTTTTTCATTAGCTCAGACTGTTGCTGATCATTAAAAAGGTTTTCCATTCCATCCACTCTATTTGTCAGCAACATGAAATTGGAATTTGGATCAGGCCTCTCTTTATCTGATGTTATCATCTTGCTAATGTTGAATATTTGGATCTTAAAAAATTAAATACGATTTTACAAATAAAAATTGTGGAATATATGGATTTTTTATAATCCTTTTTTTATAATTGCTTTCAGTGATCTGTATTAATGTTGAAAATTAAATTCTATTGTTTCAAATACTTTTGGTTTATTTTAATATTCTTTGATCTACATTAAACTGTTAAAATGTCAATCGACGATCGGTAATTTAGAATTGAATATACTTGCGATTGACTAATTGGTAACGGTCAATTATATTGTTTGCTCGCTGACAGAAGATGAAATGCAAATATATACAAAACCAATCATGCAAGGCACATGCTCTGTCGGAATAAGAAGGCTCTGTGCCACTAAACTAATTCCCCCCTCCATTTCCCACTCTATAAAGACCGAAGTTGAGAGGAGGAACACCAGCAGCATTGGAAGATGCAGACCTCGGCCTTTTCCTTTTTCTTCCTCTTCTTCCTCTCGTGTGTGTTAATGCTCGATTTCTCGAGCAGTACCAACCTTCGGCCGGCCGGTGCGGCTGCTGCTGCGGGACGCGGACCGAATGCGTGCAATGAAACAGTACTGGGAGGTGGGCATGCTTGCGAGGAAGGAGGAGGAACTGCTGCTGCTGGCGCAATATCATTGTCGAGCGAGTTCCAACTCGATTCAGAGATCAATAGAAGGATCCTCCAAACGAGTTCTAAAAACCCCTTAGACAAGGATAGGCAATTTTGTGATGTGGGCCATGGCGACAGGTACGGTAGTGGAAACTGTCTTCCACCACCAACTCCGGGCACACAAAGGAAGTACTGCGTAGTTGATGGTAAATATTACAGACCGTGTTAATTCATATTTTGGATGTCAGTCAGTCAGTAAGCACTGCAAGTTTATGAACTGCTGAAATAATGTGCGACAAATATAGTCGACTAAGTGTGTGTGTATATATATCGATTGCAGTCTGTGTGTTGTTGTTCTCCTAGCTCAAAAGTAGATTAATTTTTGCATGAAATTTTCATTTCAGTTTATTCTCTCTTTTAAAAATCCTTGTAGATCAATTTCTCCAATGATGTGATATTCCACGACATCATGATTATATATATTGGAGGATTATCTCGGTGCACGCATTGGATTGAGACTTAATTTTTAGCTGATTTACTTGTTCAAATTTGTGTTCAATCAACATCTTATAATTGTACTATTTAAAAAGGAAAAACATTAAAAGTTTTAACATTATAACTTATAAATATTGTTTGGTATTTGAACTATAAATTATAATCTCAAGTAAAAAATCTTAATAAAATTGAATTCAGTCAAGGAAAATAATTGTACTATTTATACAATTTTGTGATAGCCATAAATGATTCTGTGGCATAATGGCATGACCGATCAGCTAGCTTGGACAAAGGCTTAGCGCAAGTTTTTTGGAAAATTTCATACTAGCTGATCATCTAGTATAGAACTAGTTAGTGCTTTGCTTGTTCAAACTTGAGATTCTCTTAGTTGCTTTTACTTTCACTATTTGATGAATCAAATTCTTGCAATCCAAGCCCCTGGGCAATGCTAAGGAGTGGGGTGGATTTACCAAGTCCAACAAGGATTCAAAACTCACTCGACGACGTTAGGACCATCACTCATGACTTTTTGTGCTTCTCAATTTACTGTAGTAGCATGCGAGAACCTTCCGTGGGATCGACCATATTGGCATGTGGGAACTTTCTGTAGGACCGAGTCGGTTATCTCCATGATTAATCTGTTCGAAAAGCTGAATACCTGGATTAACAATAAAATCTTGCAATCCAATGGAGTTCTTGTCTCTAAAGCCTTTGGGGCATCAACATCTTGTAATCTTTTCGACTCTTTGTATGATTGTGTTTCGTCGAACTATATCAATCTAATATGACCAACTTGGGTCCTGGCCCAGCAGCCTAACGCCTAGTCAGAAGGAAAACGATTAACGGGCTAGACAGGCCCGTCGGATAGGTGTTACTCGGGTCCAAGACCCTGATCGGACGCGTGACGGCCCACACTCCTCAGGCTCGATCTGACCCAAGCTCAGACACTCATGCTCCCATACCCCTCCAAGTTTGGCTCCCAACCGACATGTGGCGGCCCAAGCTCCTGGGATAAGCCTGAAACGGAGGAGGCGTTGCTTGACACAGCATCATGCTTCGCCCCCAGTCGGATCGTCATTCAGTGCCCCAGTCGGCACCCTCATAGGCCCTCAGCCGGCCTCGTCATTCAGTGCCTCAGTCGGCACCCTCATAGACCCTCAGTCGGCCTCATCATTCAGTACTCTAGCCGGCACCCTCATAGGCCCTCAGCCGGCCTCGTCATTCAGTGCCCCAGTCGACACCCTCATACGTCCTCAGTCGGCCTCGTCATTTAGTGCCCCAGTCGTCACCTTCATAGACCCTCAGTCGGTCCTCGCAAGCAACACAACCACTCCCTGACACCAGACTACCAGAAGTTGTACGGGATCGGCGCAAGACTGAAGCCATCCTGGTCTCAAACGACGGATATCACGCTGAGGTATTGATCTTCCTGCCATATCCTGTCCCCCGTACCACGACCACCTACACTGGTTTCAGGTCGAGCGGTGCCAAAAGGCGCCAGCCATTAAGTTGACAGTGCCCCTTTCCTTAACCCAGCATGCACTACTTTATCCTGCCACCTTTGGGCATGCATCACCTTGTCCTCGCTATATGGCAGCAGGTGGCAGGTGGGGCAGGAGTTGTCAGCTTCCCCGGCTATATAAGCCTCCACACTCCGCATCTCTCAGGTACGCGCAATAGTGCATTTCATACTGTTCTATTGCTTTCTATTGCCACCGTTGAGTACTAACTTGAACGTCGGAGTGCCTGGCCGGGGACTTTTCCCGGCGGGTTCTAACGGTCTTTGTCTTGCAAATAGGGGCAAACCAGCTCAGTAGACCAGCTCAGCGATCTCGCGCTCCTCGGAGGCCCATCCGGTTGTAGAGACGTCCATCTCGCTTCGCGACAGGATATATATATATATATATATATATATATATATATATATATATATATATATATATATATATATATATATATATATATATGAGTTTGCTTTGTTGCGGACCCCGCCCTGCGGACCTCATGCACGACACGCCTGATCGGTCCTGTGACTGCCTGATCGGTCCCGTGACCGATCAAGCATTGCCTGATCGGTTACAGAGGGGCTCGGGAAGGCTCGGAAGCGTACCTCGACGATTTCACCGTACCCCGACGGGTTCACCCTACCCCCGACGGTTTCATCGCTCATCCCCTAGGTTATAGTTCTGTTCGGGGGCGGCGGCCGAAGGCCGCTGGTACGATCGGAGGAGTCGCCGAGCCTCTCCGTGACCGATCACCGTACCCCGATGAGTTCACCCTACCCCATATGGTTCATCGCTCACCCCCTGGGTTATAGTTTTGTTCGGGTCGCCGGTACAATCGGAGGACTCACCGAGCCTCTCCGTGACCGACACGGGACCGATCAGGCCAACGCCTTATCGGTCCCGTGACCGATTAGGCGTTGTCGCGCACACGATCCGCAAGGCACGGTCCGCAACAGAGCATTATATATATATATATATATATATATATATATATATAATCTTGATATAGTGAGCGCCGACGTTTGCACGCCCCTGCTCGCTCGCGTGAAAATCTGGTTTTTTTTTTGAAATCAAACATCTCCTCTCTTAATAATTTTTTATTAATTTCTATTTATTTGTTCTCCTCCCCCGCTCGTCTTCATCCTCCTTGGCGCAACAGGCGAGGAGCGCAGGCGACGGGCGGCGACGACAAACGGAGGCGGCGACGACAGCACAGTCGGCGCTTGGCGCGACGGCGGGCGACTGGCGAGGGCGACGGCAGACGGAGGCGGCGACACCAGCGCGCTAGTTTTGCCGCCTCCGTCTGCCGTCGCCGCCTCCGTTTGTCATCACCGCCCGTCCCCGTCGCCCTCGCCAGTCGCCCGCCGTCGCGCCAAGGAAGAAGGAAGAAGACGAGCAGAGAGGAGAAAAAAAATAAAAATTAATAAAAAATATTAAACAGAGAAAATGTTTAATTTCTAAAAAAAAGAAAAAAATCGCTCGAGCGCGCAGGGCGCGCACTATATCACTACTATATATATATATATATATATATATATATATATATATATATATATATATATATATATATATATATATAGAAAGATAGTCAACCGCATATATCGATATATATATTTGTTGCTAATATGGATCGATCGAAGCAACTTAATGGACTGGTAGTCTTAAAAATACAAGCTATATTAAATTGAGGTGGAGACCTATGTCACGCTAACTAAGTTGGATATATATTTGTTATCTAAAGTGAATGAGTCTTATAATTAATGTTTCACTTTGCTTCCTAAGGAGAATCGTAAGAAGGTTTGAAGTTTATTGTTTTTAGAGCTCTGATGCACTCAATGAAAAAATTCAATACAAATTTTAGTAAATGACATGACACTTTATATACACACGTTCGATTATCGTTCGGACATCATTAACTGTCTTCGGCCACCATCCCTAATCAAACTATACCCTGAGAGGCATGGTAAATCTATCGGAGATCGCTGCATGTAATATGTTACATCATTCACTGAGATTTTTATTGATTTTTTTCATGGAATATATCATTTTTCTTATTTTTATTTTTATTATTTGAGCTCTTTTGTGTGATCTTATCTTTTAAATTTCAATTGTGTCTTATCTTAGAAATAAAATTATAAGTAGTTACATCATCGTCGTCGGAATATATTGTTGGCGGTCCTGTGACCTTTTTGTAATCTCCGCGGTTTTTGACTTAGTCGATTTTACTCGACCGTCGGAACTTCCGGGAGATTGCTGTCGGGAGGTAGCAAACTGAATTTGTTTACGTCGAGGCTAGTGTTGGACACTATCTCCGTAAAACGATATTGCTCCGCTACGGTGCTCACGGATAGCAGCAATTCGTTCCCAAGATACAACGACGTCGTCTCGGAATAGTAGCACTTCAAATTCCGAGACCGGCGAACCTTTCCGTAGGATTTTCGGACTCTCGATGCAGAAGATGAGCTCTCTAATGCTTAGATGCTTGAATGCTTCGAATGATTGAATGAATGAATATTTCCAAAGGAGGGATCCTTTATATAGTAGGTGAAGAGGCAAGTGACCCTTGGCGAGGACTGATCCGAACCATCAATTCATAACCCTTTAAAGGGTTCTGATCTCAGCCATTAGATCTGAAGAGTTATAACTCTTCAGATGGCTTTTAATCTGGTTCGTTAGATCCGAAGAGATTTTAACTCAATCTAATCTCGTCCGCTGGATTCGAAGAGTTATAACTCTTCATCCCATCTTTGATCTGAGCCGTCAGATTACTCCATTTAATCCGACGCTCCAGATCAGTCCCCTCGCTAATGGTCTGATCGTGACCCTGCAGTATCAACGATCCAGATCGCGCCCCATGCGATCTTGTTGTCATCTTCGATCCAACAATCGTCATCTGTCTGCCCAGTCAGCGCTCTCCCTGCACAGTCATGTGTCACGCAGGCACGCCACGTCATCCGTGACCATGCCACGTCACTGCCACGTGGAGCATAAATGAAGCTCCTCAATGCTCCTCGCGACGACGCATAAATGAAGCTCCTCAATGCTCGAAGTGCAAAGTGCGCCAACAAAGCGCCCATTGCGCGCGTGGCGGGTGGCGGGCTCGCAAGTACGAGCACCTGCTCGCCCAAGGGTAGAGAGCACCTGTGCTTTTTGTATTGACTGCAAAAGCACAGCAATACATATAAGGAAACATTGGCTTTCGCCAATTATCGATGTGGGACTAATCCCCATCTTTCTCCTTAACGCTATTTTGAGCACGACTTTAAACACTTAATTTCTCAATCACCCGTAATTGGTTTTGAGCAAATTAATAGTCTAGATTTATATACGCGAAACGCAGATTTCGATTTTGAAGTCAAATATGACTTTCATCGATCGATGGTACTTTGATTTTGCCTCGCAAAATTATATCCAACATATATTTTAAAAAAAAAGTAAGTGAACTTTTGGTGACTCATCGAAAAGTTAATATATAGGGGTTTTAAACCACATTACAATAATATAACTTGAATTAATTAATACTCATCAATCATAATAAATACAAGAAAATTATAGGCAATTAAGACATATATCTGCAAGCAAATGGAAGTACATGCCCCGTTGGAATTAATTGGATGCTTTGTGCCACCCAACGAATTCCCGGTCCCCTCTAAACAAATATTATTGAGCAAGTAACAATTGAACCTGGGCTTGATCCATAAAAGTTTTTGATCGGCTATCAAAGAAAATCGAAAAACGCTCACAATAGATAGTTTAGAAGTCCAATATCTTAAGCTTTGTATGTTATTTGGAGAAAAAATTCTTATAACATACGTCCTAATTAGGATCGAATCATGGATGCTTAAGATGATGACTAATCATTTTGCCACTGCAGTACTATAATCCCGGAGGGATTCCCGATCCTGTCTAAGCTCTAGGGAAGGTTGGTTCATTAAAATAAATTTGTCTTTTTTTTTTATTGTGGTGCTTGCTGATTATTCGTAACTAACCAAACTAGTACTTGAGTGTTTTCGTGGGAAGACAAAAGTGCTGGATAAATTTTATTTTGATCGATCCGATATTTACCATGCATATATCATATTGTATGTGAGTCACCTTAATTCAATATAATCCTGGCCCTAGATTTATATTCTTTGCGAGCTCTTACGTAAAAGAGAGTCTATACTCATACATGTAGCAAAAGTAGTCACGGCTTTTATCAAGATTAGATCTGTGCCTAATGGGGCAAATCTACCCTATGCATGATTACTGATCCTGTCGCCGAGCACAGTGGAGCCGCAACCAGATGACGGTGTAGAGGGGAATGACGTGGACGCTGGCTGGATGCCCTCGCGCAGAACGGCAGCGGGTGGGGGGTGCCCTGCGACTGGACGTGAGCAGACGCCGCCTGGTGAAACTTCGGCCGGATGGAAGTGGACCTGTCGAGGAAGATGACCGTTAGCAACCTAGCCGGGAGACGTCCCGGCAAGGCACTCCGACGGTCAAGTCAGTACTCCGATGAACAGGAAAAATAATGGAGCACTGGAGATGAATGGCTTCGCGCGTGTGCGTACCTACGAATGAGGAGAGGAGTGGCTTATATAGCCGGGGAAAAGGACCAAGTCTGACATGTGTCAGGACCTTCTGACAAGGTAGAGGATATGATATGGTTAGGTCGATTTGGGTATGACATGTGTCAGGATCCTCTGAGAGGATCAGAGGATGTGGTATGGTTAGGTCGTGTTGAGTATGACCTGTGTCAGGATCCTCTGACAGGGTCAGAGGATATGGTATGGTTATGCCGATTTGTAACCAACATTCTTTGTCGTATACCGTTTGTCTTATGTGAGGACAAAGACGGGTTTCTGTAAATCAGAAAGAGTCAGTTCAGACGAATGGTGATAGCTTGTTATTTGCAAAGGGCGCAGATGCATTCTGTCTTTATCCCGGGGTGATCCCAAGAGAGTGCCCGAGTGGACACAGGGACGGCACGCCCGGATGGACATTAAGTCTGGGTGTAAAGGACAGTCGGGCGGATGCACTCGGATAAAAGAGGTGTGTAAGCCTTAATGCGGTCGGCCGGGTCTGACCGGCTAGACGAGGCATGTAAGCCTTAATGCGATCGGCCAGGTTTGCCCGGCCGGACGAACCGTCATATTTATTCTAACCAGCCGCCCTGAGTCCGACCGGCCGGCGGGGGCCCTGGGTCCGGCTAGGGTGTCAAACTGGCTATTCGTACAATGACGTGGACCCTGAAGTTGGCCAGGCCGTTTGCCACGATGGCTGTCCGTACGGTGCCAAAGATAGGGCGGGATCAATAGCCTTCCCCTCAAGTCTAGTCGAAGGAGGCGATCAGTCCGACTGACTGGACTATAAGTGTGTGTACAACCACTCTGCGGCCGAGCGATTTTGCCCTTTTAATATTCGGCCGGCTTAACACGATGCTCAACAGCTGGTGTTGAGTATGCCTACCCTGTCCGGGCGGAAGAAGATTGTTAGTCGAGATGGGCGTGGGCAGCCACGCGCCATTTTGTTAAGTGACGATGTCCGACCGGAGGAGGAGTAATGGGGGAGCGTGGGCCGCCACGCATTCCCGACTAGCCATTGACATGATGAAGATGTCCGATCGGATGAAGCTTTTGACTGGAGGAACGTGGGTCGCCACGTTCTCGTGCATTGTCCTGCGTAAGCAGAATAACTATTCCCGACTGAAGGGAACTTGGGTCGCCACGCGTCCGTATATTGTGAATGCGTCCGACCGGACGAATATTGTTAGTTGATGAGAGATATGCTGACTATGTTTGGGCGGGAGAGCGTTTGCCTTAAGTTGCAAGAAATGTGGAGTGCCACGCGCCCCTAGACGATTTCCTTGTGATTGCCTGAGTCAGTCAATTAATGGAGACGCGACATTCTAAGTCGAATGAGGCGATGTGATGTGCCCGATGCGACCGGCGCCTTAACGGCCTCACCTCTGCTTTAATGAACCCAGCCACGTGGCGCCCGTTGGTTGGCCGACCGGGATGCGATCTCTCTCCATGATTACGAGCTTTTAATGGCCATTAACGCGCGTAAATCTTTCCGCCACGCGGCAGCTTCCGGCTGGCCGACACGACGACGCGCCCTGTCGCCGATGCAGGCGGCGTCAGCACCTACGGCGCGTCTTTTCGAGGCTGATTCGTGGGACGCTTCAATGGTATGGATGGGGCGATCTCCGTACACGTGGATCGCCATCGGACGGTCTCCCTTCTTTCGGCCTAACTATAAATAGGTCTTCCTTTTCGCCGAAACCCTCATTTGCCTCTCCACTGTTCTTCTTCTAACTCGGTGCTTCTCGCTGCTCGCCGCCGTCTTCGCGTGTTGCCGTCGCCCTCGTCTCCTCCGCCGGTTAATCCTTTCCAACATCCCCTACGGTCAGATTCTCCCTTTTCTTCCCTTTCTTTCTGTTCCATGGCTGCCCCTACTTGGTATACCTCTGTCGAGTCTTCCCTTTACGACGAGACCGTCTCCGATCTCCGACTGACCTACAATGTCCCTGAAAATTACCACATTGCCATTCCTACAAAGGCTGACCGACCACACAAGCCCCCGACCGGTTTCTTTGTGTTTTTCCGGGACCAACATATGTCTGGCCTGCGCTACCCTCTTCATCCCTTTATTGTAGACTTCTGTAAATTTTTTCATGTGCCTATCTTCCAGCTCTCTCCCAACGCTATTCGCATACTGTGCAATATAATAGTTCTTTTTACCCTTTACCGAGTCCCCCTCCGACCGGAGGTTCTTTATTTCTTTTATTACCCGAAGAAACAGGAGGCCGGGAATTTCTTTCTCCAAGCCCGAGCCAAGTTATCCATAGTGGAGAATATTCCTTCCTCGAATAAGGGATGGAAAACCCATTTCTTTTTTATAAGCCCCCCGATCAGCCCCGGGTTCCCGATCGGATGGGTTGAAGACCTGCCCTTTATAGCTCCCTTAAAAAATTTTAAATCCGATCCCTTATTTACCCTGGCTGTTTCTCGACTCGGGGGCCTCCGCTTCGACGGCATGAAACTTCTCAATGACGCCGTCTTGTACATGTTTGGGCTGAGCCGAGTGCCTGCCGCCCTGCCCTGCACCTTCTGTAAGTCATTTTTTGTTTCGTACTCCTTTCTCCCTAACTCAATATCCTATGATTTTGCAGCCGAGATGATGTGGGAAGCGGCCCTTGACGAGGCCATGGGCCTGGCATAAGAAGAGTTAAACGCCCGGGCGGCCGAACAACTGCGTCTGCGCCAGGCCGGTCTGCCCGTCCAACCTCCGATTCCTGAGAGCGCGGAGCCCGCCCCTCAGGCACCTGCCCAACCAGCGGTGACTGGTTCTAGGGAGCCGGTCGGCTCATCCAAACCTTCTGCTCCTGCCAAATCTTCCGGTAAGCAGAAGGTTCAGCCTACCATGCAGAAGTCCCTGCCTTCCAAGCGGAAGGCCAGCGCTTCTATTCGTATAGAGGAACCGACGGAGGTAGGTCGGTCCTCTTCTGATTCTCCCGACCCGCAACCTTTGAAGAGGCGCCCGAGGACTTCTGCGTCGGGCTCTCAATCTCAACCTGCAGAGGCAACTGCCAGCCCGGCTAGGGCGAGCCGGTCGGCTGGCGCACCGGCTTCGCCTCGCTCGGGAGGACGCCGCTCGCAGCCGTGTGCCTATGGAGTATATCTCCGCTCGCTCGACCCAGCGACCCCCAGTGAAGTCCAGCAGCGCCTTACTCTTTACGGGGAATTGGCGGACTGCTGGGAGCAGGGTATGAGGGAGGGGACTTCCCGACCCCCGATCCGACTGGCCGACCAATTCTTTCAGGACGCTACGCATGTAAGTCCAATGCTTCGATGCTTAATTAACTTGCTTCCTTCTAACACTTTTATTGTAGTTTTGGGCCTCCTGCTCGAGCGTCGCCTATTCCTTGGTCATCAACGCCAGGGGACGCCGAGCGGCCGAACGGCGGCTCGAGGAAATGGAGCTCCGCCAGTCGCACGATAACCTTCCGGCCGGCGAGGAGGGTACAGCTATTCTCCGCTCGGAGATACTGGACCTTAAGGAAAAACTCCGTTCTGCTGAGGCGCTGCTGACGGAGGAAACCACCCGAGCGGAGGCAGCCGAGCGGGCATATGCCCGATCTTCCTCCCTGCACGCAACCCTTGAGCAGGAGAGGAAGAAGGCTCTGGCCCTGCAGCGCCGTGCCCGCTCGGACCTCGACAAGAAGGCTGTCGAGGCCCAAGCCTTGAAGGCGGAGCTAGACAAGATGATGAAGTCCTCGGAGGATCTCCGGACGACCCTGAATGACAAAGAGCAGGAGCTGGCGACTCGGGAGTCGGACTTGAATGCCAAAGAGAAGGCTTTAGACATACGAGGAGACGAGCTCCATTTGTCTGAAGGAATGCTAACCTCCCAAGCCGTTGCCTTGGAGGAGAAGGACAGGGAGCTAGCTAACCTCCAGGCAGAAATTGACAGCCTGAAGCTGCATCAAGCAGGCGAGCCCGCTCGGACGGACGCACATCGCCTGGCTTATATCAACTCTAAAGAGTTCGGTGTGCAGCTGGGCCAGCGAACATCTGGTATGTTCCAGATGGGCTTAAACAGCGCCGTTCTGCAACTCCAAGAGAGCGGCCATCTGCCTGCCGACCTTCCTGCCAATATCGTCCAAGTCAGCCGGGTCAAGGAGCTACTCCCTAAGGACTTCTTCCAGCCTTTTACTTAAATTTTAATCATGTAATCTTGAGCCGCCGGTTGGGGCTCTCCTTTTTGTACTGTTTCCGAGCTATCAATGAAAGTTTTTCCTTTGATGCGTTATTTTGGATAATGACTAAGCAAATGTTGCTGATCGACTAGCTGGAATCACCTTAAATCCGACCAGAGAAATGAATTAAACGCAGGAAAAATGGTTGTGCAAGGTGGACGACTAGTTGATCTGACTGAGGGGTGCAGGTCGCTACACGCCCGGTCGGAGAATCAAATCAAGTTAAGAAAATGGCTGTGTAAGTTAGCCTGATGGTTCGGTCCGACTGAGGGGTGTGGGTCGCCACACGCCCGGTCGGGGAACCAAACCAGCCTATAAATATGTAAGGCTTCCCAGGCTTCTGGAGGGGCCAATCTTCCACGTGGGCCGCCACGCTTCCGACCGGGAACCAGTCCAGGCTTCCGAGTGGGCTGACGTTTCTAGTCAGTCGCCGACTCAGGCTTCCAAAGGGAGCCGACCTTCTGCGTGGGACGCCACGCATCCGACCGGACACCGCTTCAGGCTTCCGGATAGGCCAATCTTCCACGTGGGCCGCCACGCTTCCGACTGGGAGCCAGTCCAGGCTTCCGAGTGGGCTGACGCTTCTGGTCAGTCGCCGACTCAGGCTTCCAAAGGGAGCCGACCTTCTGCGTGGGACGCCACGCATCCGACGGGACACCGCTTCAGGCTTCCGGATGGGCCAATCTTCCACGTGGGCCGCCACGCTTCCGATGGGAGCCAGTCCAGGCTTCCGAGTGGGCTGACGTTTCCAGTCAGCTACCAACTCAGGCTTCCGAAGGGAGCCGATCTTCTGCGTGGGACGCCACGCATCCGACCGGACACCGCTTCAGGCTTCCGGATGGCCAATCTTCCACGTGGGCCGCCACGCTTCCGACTGGGAGCCAGTCCAGGCTTCCGAGTGGGCTGACGCTTCTGGTCAGTCGCCGACTCAGGCTTCCAAAGGGAGCCGACCTTCTGCGTGGGACGCCACGCATCCGACCGGACACCTCTTCAGGCTTCCGGATGGGCCAATCTTCCACGTGGGCCGCCACGCTTCCGACTGGGAGCCATCCAGGCTTCCGAGTGGGCTGACGTTTCAGTCAGTCCGACTCAGGCTTCCGAAGGGAGCCGACTTCTGCGTGGGACGCCACGCATCCGACCGGACACCGCTTCAGGCTTCCGGATGGGCCAATCTTCCACGTGGGCCGCCACGCTTCCGATGGGAGCCAGTCCAGGCTTCCGAGTGGGCTGACGCTTCTGGTCAGTCGCCGACTCAGGCTTCCAAAGGGAGCCGACCTTCTGCGTGGGACGCCACGCATCCGACCGGACACCCTTCAGGCTTCCGGATGGGCCAATCTTCCACGTGGGCCGCCACGCTTCCGACTGGGAACCATTCCAGGCTTCCGAGTGGGCTGACGTTTCCAGTCAGCCCAACTCAGGCTTCCAAGGGAGCCGATCTTCTGCGTGGGACGCCACGCATCCGACCGGACACCGCTTCAGGCTTCCGGATGGGCCAATCTTCCACGTGGGCCGCCACGCTTCCGACTGGGAGCCAGTCCAGGCTTCCGAGTGGGCTGACGCTTCTGGTCAGTCGCCGACTCAGGCTTCCAAAGGGAGCCGACCTTCTGCGTGGGACGCCACGCATCCGACCGGACACCGCTTCAGGCTTCCGGATGGGCCAATCTTCCACGTGGGCCGCCACGCTTCCGACTGGGAACCATCCAGGCTTCCGAGTGGGCTGACGTTTCCAGTCAGTCGCCGACTCAGGCTTCCAAAGGGAGCCGATCTTCTGCGTGGGACGCCACGCATCCGACCGGACACCGCTTCAGGCTTCCGGATAGGCCAATCTTCCACGTGGGCCGCCACGCTTCCGACTGGGAACCATCCAGGCTTCCGAGTGGGCTGACGCTTCCAGTCAGTCGCCGACTCAGGCTTCCGAAGGGAGCCGATCTTCTGCGTGGGACGCCACGCATCCGACCGGACACCTCTTCAGGCTTCCGGATGGGCCAATCTTCCACGTGGGCCGCCACGCTTCCGACTGGGAACCAGTCCAGGCTTCCGAGTGGGCTGACGTTTCCAGTCAGCGCCGACTCAGGCTTCCCAAGGGAGCCGATCTTCTGCGTGGGACGCCACGCATCCCGACCGGACACCTCTTCAGGCTTCCGGATGGGCCAATCTTCCACGTGGGCCGCCACGCTTCCGACTGGGAGCCAGTCCAGGCTTCCGAGTGGGCTGACGCTTCCGGTCAGTCGCCGACTCAGGCTTCCAAAGGGAGCCGATCTTCTGCGTGGGACGCCACGCATCCGACCGGACACCGCTTCAGGGCTTCCGGATGGCCAATCTTCCACGTGGGCCGCCAGCTTCCGACTGGGAGCCAGTCCAGGCTTCCGAGTGGGCTGACGCTTCTGGTCAGTCACCGACTCAGGCTTCCCAAAGGGAGCCGACCTTCTGCGTGGGACGCCACGCATCCGACCGGACACCTCTTCAGGCTTCCGGATGGGCCAATTTTCCACGTGGGCCGCCACGCTTCCGACTGGGAACCATTCCAAGCTTC